>PVIC010020091.1:0-29893 GCA_004025085.1 Thryonomys swinderianus | reverse complement strand
GACAAATTTGAGTCATTTATGTGTAAATGGACAACCTTGAGGACACACTAATAAGTGAAATAAATAGGCTATAGATATGTAAATACCATATCTTTTCTCTGGTATGAGAACCTGTAGATGTAAATGAGTTCTAGATAGAATTTGTGAAATAAGAAATATTCAAAGAGACTGTGATAGGGGAAAGTAATGAGGGGAAAGAATAAATATGATTTGAAAAGAAAAAGAAAGGACACGTATGTAGGGGGTGGGGGTTGTAGGGTGGGTAGAGATATGGGTAAAAATGAGAATTAATTTATGTCATAAAATGGTACAAATTCCCCAATGTTGCATGTGATTGTGAGCTGTATATAAAATGTACCAATAAATAATTCAATTAAGAATGTTACAAAGAATTAATCAATGAATCAAAGAGTTAATCCTTTAAAAGATTAAATAAAATAAACCAAAACTTAGGCAAAGTTATCAAAACAAGGAAAGAAAAGACCCAAATCCATGCAATTGGGAATAAATGGACAAAATTCTAACAGATTCCTCAGAAATCCAAGATCATTAGTATCTAATTTGAAAACGTGTACTTGGGTGAGGGATGTAGATCAGTGGCACTGTGCCTGCCTGGCAAGCACAAGGTCTTGAGTTCAATCCCCAGTAACACACACACACACACACACACACACACACACACACACATCAAAGAGAACCTGTACAAAGGAAAACTCAGGAGAAATCAATATATTCCCAGATACATATGAATTATCAAAGCTGAAGCAAAAAGATATAAAAGTTCTAAATAATCCATATAATCTAAATAATTTATTGACCCAATGAAATTGAAAAAGTAATTTTAAAAACCTACCAATGAAGAAAGTGCACATCTTGACAGATTCATAGCTAAATTCTACAAAAACTTTAAAGAAGATTTAATGCTATTACTCCTCAAACTCTTTAATGAAATCAAAAGGTATGCAATTCCCAGTCTTTCCTAGGAGCAAGCATTACTTTAATGCCAATCTCTTTAATGAACATAGATGCAAAAATCCTCAAAAAGATACTGGCCAACAAAATGCCTCAAATTGTCAAAAAGATTATACACCGTGACAAAGTAAGGATCCATAATGGATCAACATATGCCAATCAATAAAAGTAATATGCCAGAAAAAAAGACAGCACCAAGCAAAAAAAACCCCACATGATCATCTCAATAAATGCAGAAAAAGCATTTGATAAAGTCCCAAACTCACTCCTGATATAAAAAAAAACCTAAAGAGAATCGAGATAGAAGGATTTTTATCTCAATCTGATAAAAACTATCTATGAAAAACCAACAGCTAATATACTAAAAAGATAGAAATTGAAACCTTTTGCCCTAAAATCAGGAACAAGACAAAGATGCTCAGTAACACCACTCTTGTTTAATATATTTCTGGGAACATTAGCTAGAACAATTAAACAATAGACAGAAATAAAAAGAATCAAGATAGGAAATGAAGAAGTTAATTATTATTTGCTGATGATATGATAATCTACACAGAAGACCCCAGAAACTCAACTAAAAGACTTTTAGAACTGTTTACCAAATTCAGTTGTGTAACAGGATACAAAGTTAACACTCAAAATTCAGTAGAGCTCCTGTAGACAAATAACCAATTCAATGAGAGAGAAATTAGGGCAAGAATTCCTTTTACAATAGAATAAAAAGTGAAATACTCAGGAATCGATCCAACCAAAGCTGTGAAAGACCTTTACATTTTAAACTACAGTACTCTGTAAAAGGAGATTAAAGAGGCCATCAGAAAATGGAAAGATGCCCACTGCTCCTGGATAGTCAGAACCAATACAATCAAAATGGCCACACCTCCAATACTTTTATACAGAATTAGTGCAATCCAAATCAAAATGTCAATAGCATACTTCACAAAACTAGAGAAAACAATCATAAAATTCATACAGAACCAGAAGAGACTTAAAATAGGAAAAGCAATTCAGGGCAACAAGGGCAATGCAGTACACATCACAATCCCTGATTTGAAATTATACTACAAACCTACTGTGTTTAAAAACAGCATGGCACTGGCAAAATGCACACACAAGCAAGTGTGGGAATCAATGGAACAGAATAGAAGATTCAGAAACAATTTCAAGCACTCAGCTACCTTACCTTTGACAAAGGAGTCAAACACCATCACTGGAAGGAAGATGGGCTCTTTGATAAGTGTTGCTAAGAAAACTGACTTTCCATATGCCAAAGACTGAATAAAGAGAATGTGGCATTTATATACCACTGATTTCTATGTTGTCACAAAGAAGGATAACGCAAATTAAAGGACTGTGAAGATTCTGTCTTACACAAAAAAGAATGAGAATCATCAAGGAATCAAAATATAAGAAATTCTGGTCAGGTCACAGTGAAAAACGAACCCTCCTATATTATTTGTGGAAATGTAAACTAGTACGCCTACTATGCAAATCAGTATGGAAGTTCTCAAATAACTATAATTAGAAATTCAATATCACTTAGATATCTACCTTGTAGGCATCTTTCCCAAGGTACTAAAGACATACTACAGACACACATGCATGCCAATGTTCATAGTAGCACAATTGATAACAGGGAAATTCTGGAAGCAGCCTGTAAACCTATCAACAGATGCCTGAATAAAGAAAATGTGGCATATATATATATATATATATATATATATATATATATATATATATATATATGATAGAATACTATTTGGCTATCAAGAAGGGCAATTTGAGATATTTGTAGGAAAATGGATGCATGAAATAAATCAGACATAGAAGATCAAATACTGCATAGTATCTCATTTGAGTAAAGTGAAGTACAAAAAGCACAATAAAGGATGGATAGAAGGTGACAAGAGAATAGATCACTTGCTAATAGGAAAGGGTCCCTGTCGTGTACAGGAATCTATTAGCCTCAATGTATGTGAACATTATCTGTCATAAATATGAGATAAGATTAATAATATCATAAAAAATGAAAACTGTGAAGAGAGTTTACAAAAAAGCATCAAACTGTGTGTTATTTACATGTGCTCACTCCCCAGGTATATGTAAACTACATTTACTGCAAACATGTAGTAATGAAAAGGTTTTTTTAATGTTGGGACAAAGGAAAGCCTTGTTGGTAGAGATGAATAATAAAAAGTCAAATACTCTGCCTTAGTATAATTAAAAAGGATGACTTCTAGACCTCTCAGGTATCAGCAAAACACCATCCTTTGCAGGATCAGAGGCACAAAACTATGAAGCTTTCATTTGAGAAGAGAGTCCCTGTACCTTTGTTCAAACAAGATCGTATTGAAAATTACTTCCCTGGGATTTGCTTCATAGTGCTCAAACATCTTGGAACTTAGAGGCTCTGCAGCCATGATCTAAGGGGGCCTGGTTACCATGGTGGCAGATTTGGCATCATCCATGTAGTGCTGGTTTTATAGGCATCCAAAATGTTAGAGTTACAGAATCATAAAGATTTCCATCCAGATTTTAGAGAAAGGCTTAGGAGGCCAGAGAGTGTATCCCTGAGAAGCTATTATGGTTTGTGTCTAGATGTCCCCCAAAAGCCTTGTCCAGTCTTTTTCAGAGGCTGCTGAATCTGGAAAGTGTGATGCTGGGATTAAGAGCATGTGGCTACTAAACCACTACATGCAAGTCATTGGTTTGGCACCACTCTAATACTGGTAGTCTGGATTGGACAAAATGGGCAGAAATATACTGTTAGGGTCCCTTGTCGCCTTTGTTACCTTGTGTGTGCCATAAACTGTTTATTCTCTGTGATGTCCCTCTGCCATGTGCTACTCTGTACTGGATCTAGCTAATTATGGACTGAAACCTTTACAAACTGTGAGCTAAATAAAACTTTCCCTCTTTACCTTTGCATGTTGAGTATTTTGTCTCAGCAATAAGAGACAAAGTAACTAACACAGAGGACAATGAGCAAAGCAGCGGCAGTGAAGCTGACAGTGCAGTGGTTACTCACGATGTTGCAGAAACCAGGGATGAGGGACCTTTGTGGAGAACATCCAAAGGCAGTGAATAGAGCCACCCCAAGAGAAAGGCTGAGAGTTGAAACTGGCAATATCATGAGGCAGTACTATCCAAGCCATTTCACATTTCACCACAACTTGCCCTAGTTGCTAAGCATTGAGGTACAGGATTTAGTTTTTGATCTTTAGTTTTAGTTTTGATTTAGTTTAGATTTTGTGTTTTGATCTTTCTTTGGTGCATTTTCTTTTTGTCCACATATTTCTGTCTTCTGGAATGAGAATGTTTACCTTGTGTTGTTGAATGTTGAAAGTATTTTACTGTTTTTGTGGGGTTTATTTATTTATTTATTTATTACTCATTTACTTTCATTTATTTGTGTGTGTGTGTGTGTGTTTAAACAGGGGCTCACAACTGTGAGTTTGCCTTTCATTTCAGAGGAAACTACAGACTTGGACTTTTCAGCAATGATGAAACTGTTAAGTCTTTGGCAACTCTTAGAACTGCACTAAATACTTTTGCTATAATGAGATGGACATGAATTTTTGGGGGGTCGGGGTAGAACGTTATGGTTTAGATATAAAATGCCACCCAAAGTCTCATGCATTTAAAAGGTAACTGGCTGTATTTCAGTAGCTAATGGTGCTGTAAGGGGGCGGGGCCTAGCTGGAGGTCAGTCACTGGGCATGTGACCTGGAGGGGTGTACTCCTGTGCCTACCTTCTCCCTTTACTCTCTGTTTTCTGGCTTCCATGAGTTGAGTGCTTTTTCCTCTGCCTTGTCCCTCAGCCACTTTATTTCTGCTGTGGAGCCAGTTTACCATGAAATTAAGTAATGATCCAAAATAAATCTGCCCTTCTTTATTTTGTAGATGTTAGATATTGTGTCCAACAGAACTTTTAAAAATTTATTATTTATTTTGTGGTACCAGATACTGAACTTGGGTCCTTGTGCGTCCAAGGTTGGTGTGGTACCACTTGAGCTAAACCCCCAGCCCTCTACAGAACTTTTATACAGTATTTATGGGAACGTAAAATTTACATAGTGGCAAGCAGCTAGACGTTCTTTAAAAATATCAAAGATAAAACTACAATGTAATCAATAATTCTACTTCTGGGTATACATCCAAATGAACAGAATATATTGAACATATATTTGTATCCCTATGTTCATTGCAACATTATTCATAATAGGCAAGATATGGAATTGATGTAAATGTACATCAACAGATAAATATATAAAGAAAATGTAGTATATATATATATACACATACCCAGTGAATGGAATACTATTTAGTTATGGAGAGGAAAGTAATCCTTTAATGTGTGAAAATAGGGTGAATTTATGCTAGGTGAAGTAAGCCAGGCCTAGAAAAACAAGTGCTGCCTGATTTTACTTTTATGTGATATATAATAAATTTGAATTCCAAAGTTAGAAGTACAATGATAGGTAACTAAGGTGATTAATATGTTAACTAGATTGCTTCAATCATGATATATTGCACATGTATATAAAACATCACATCGTGCCTATAAATATATACAGTTGTAATTCATCAATAAAAGTGTCAGTAGTTATTTTAAAATAAAAATGAGTTAAATGCCTCAATAACCATTTAAGCTTTATTACATTTGAAGGGATGCTACCATAGATATATTTGGTTAATTATTAAAATGAAAACAGCAAATAAGAGACAAATGAAGATCAAATTATTAAGCAAAAAGGATCTTAAATTTAAAGATCTGGAAAACTGTCCATAAAATTGAAAAAGCATGTTTGGAAGAGTGTAGCAGACCCATTGTTTCATTAGTCCAGCATGGATGTGAAAGTACTAATCAACCATTGCAACAAAATCCAGAAATAGAAATGAGATTATACTAGCAGAAGCACCATAAACTGCAAATTAAAACAAAACAGAAAAATTGGAGAAAAGAAAGGAATATTGTCATATTTCTTAGAGCTTAAACGACTAGACAATAGAATTATTTGGCTACAGTCATTCTATTCTTTTTTTAAAGTAAATTGAGTTTATAGGTACATTTTAGGAATACATTATGATCACATTCCTCATTGGCAATTTGTACCTGTATGTGATATATCTTGATTATCATTTTTCCCATTTCCCTGCCTCCCTACCCAGCCCTGTATATACATAAATTTATTTCTGTTTTTTCCTTTTCACCATCAGTTTTTTTTTCTTTCCTTTCTTTGCTTTCCCCTGCCCCTACCCAATTACCCTTTCCTTTGAGCATTTTCTTCCTATTTCACAATTTCCTGTCATGGATTTTGGACCACATTTGCAAGTTCATGTCCTTCTATTCTTTAAGACAAAGGAAAGCTTGGCAGGGTGGCACACACCTGCAATCCCGGCCAGCCTGGACTACATAGTGAAGCCTTATCTCAAAACAAAGAAACAACAGCAACAAAAAGAGGACAAGGTAAACAGAACTCAGAGATCATAATGGTTCTACTCTCTCTGAAGGCCAGAGCACACAGGGTTGGGGGCTGCACAGGGACCATGTTTCCGATTTAAATTCCAATGTCCAGCAGAATTATTGGGGTGGAGCCAGCGGGACAGAGCCCTGGAAGCATGACACCACTTTAGGCCAGAACAGTGGCATGGATGAGACCACTAGAAAGAGCCACAACATTGGCCATTGTCTACTGATCTGCAAGGTGACATTACCAACTGATGTGTCTTAAAGGTGAAACCTCTGACCTAGTGGGTTTATAATAAGGGACTGCCAACTCCATGAGTCTGGAAGGCAGAGCATCAACTCACAGGGATAGTTCTTGAACCTTATAATTTTAGGCAGGTTGCTTTGGTAGATTTTGGATTTGATTGGGACCTATGATCCCTTCCTTCTTTCCTATTTCTCCCTTTTAGTATGGGGATGCCTACCCAACTGTAGTTTTTTGTTTGTTTGTTTGTTTTTTTGAGACAGGGTCTTGCTTTGTAGTTCAGACTGGCCCTGAGCTCATTGTGTAGCCCAGGCAAGCGACAAACTCAGCAATCCTCCTGTCTCTGCCTCCCGAGTGCTGGGATTACAGGCGTGAGCCACCATGGCCCACACTGTGGTGTGTGGTTACGAGGATCAAACTTGGGACCTTGTGCTTGCAAGGCAGGAGCCAGAACCACTGAGCTAAATCCCCAGCCCCTCCAATGTGTTTTGAAGACATGTAACTTGGCTCATTTCACAAGGTCACAGGGTTTCTCATCCCTATCTGATTTAAATGATAGTTGGACTTTAGACTTTAGATATAATGATAAAATGAATTAAGACATTGAGAGTTGTTTGGGTGGAATTTATTTTACACGTGAGAAGGCTGTGGATCCAGCTGTCATGAACTGAAAAAGTGTCTCTCTCCCAAATTTACGTAGATAGACTAATGCACAATATGATTGTGGAGCCCTCAACGGGGTGGAGCCCTCATTAATGAGATTAATATCTGTACTGGTTAACTGCCGATTTGACTGGATTAGGAGACTTCTACAGAGTGACTGTATTGCAAGGCCACTAACTTCATCAATGAGTTGACCTTTTGATGAAGCCATGAACTATAAGGAGGCAAAGTCTAGCTGGAGGAAGTGGGACGTGTGGGGATGACCTGGGGGACTATATCTGGTCCCTGACCCCTCTTTTAGTGTTCTTCCCCTGTGTTCTACTTTCTAGCTTCCATGAAGTTAGCAGCTTTGCTCCACATGCATTTCTACCATGATGACTCTGCTTTGGAGCCAGTTGAACATGAACTGAAATCTCTGAAGGCATGAGCCAAAGTAAACCTCTCCCTTTAAGTTGCAGCTGTCAGGCATTTTTTCCCAGCAATGAGAGAGCTGAGTAGTAAAATGTCTTTATGACTCCCCCCCCCCAAAAAAAAAACCCTGGTCTTTCTTCTTCTGCCATATGAGGACACAATGAGAAGTCAGATATCTACGAACCAGTAAGTGGTCCTCCCCTGTCACAGAATCTGCCAATTCTTTGATCATGGGCTTTCCAGCCTCCAGAAAGGTGAGTAATGAACACTATTTAAGTAATCCTGTCTATGTTATTTTGCTATAGCAGCTTGAACTAAGACATTATTTATGGAGAGCAGCTATGTCTATTTTCCCCATTGTTTGAATCCTTTTTCAGTGTAACCCAGATCTAAGATAATTATGTTAATTATCTGTATATTAATTGAAAGAAATTGTTTTAGTCCAGGTGTTCTGTAAACTCTAAGCATTATGCAAAGATGAGCATTAATAAGATTAGATATCTGCAAAGTGCATAAAAACCTCAGATGAAATATGCCTATTGTAGTTTATATTTAGATGTCCCCCAAAGCTCTCATTGGAAGAGCTTTGGAAAAGTGATTAAATTATGGGGGTGATATAGTTTATATGGTTTTAGGGGGCAGGAGCTAGGGATGTGACCTGGTAGGCTGTGTCTCCCTTCCCAACACCTTCCCGTGTTTCTGTGTTTCCTTGCCAACATGAGCTGAGCTGTTTTATTCTGCCCTGGAGCTGGCAGCCATGGGCTCTCAGCACAAGCTGGAATAAACCTTTCCTCCTCCACATTGTGAGTATAGGATACTTGGTCTCAGAGACAAGGAAAGTGATTAAGAAAAAAGCACAAAATTTTCTAAAAATGTAATTCCTTAAGAGAATCTTACTTGGAATGGATTATTAGATTAGATGAAACCAAATTAGTCATTTGTGCTATAGTGGGAACTCAACTGCTCAATTTTATCAAAGTTTAGTAATTACAGAAGACTGTCAGGGCTTGCTGGGTGGGGCAGAGGTAAGGTGATCATATTGTCTAAGTCACTTGCAGCAGGGAAAGAAAGGCTATTAATAATTTACTTGGACAAATACGAGTTGGATTTACTCTGGGCAAACCATTAGATGTGGAGACACTATGCATGAGCTAGAGAATCATCTAGGTAATTTGAATCTATTTGCTGATCTATGTTCATTTGTGTCGCTTAGTATTCTTACCCCATAATCACAAAGGGAGGGGATTGGAGAAGAGAAAGGAAAGAATGAATTAGGTGGAACTGATGATATCTTTCCCAGAGTATATTAAGAGTTGGAAGAGCTCAGATCTCAATTGCTCAAATCACAGGATCAACTGTGATTTCAAGTAACTGAACCTCTCTGCGGTTCAATTTTTTGATCTATCTAATGACATCTTTAATGCCATCATTCTTTTCAAGTTGAAAAGCTTGTGATTTCGTCTAGTTTGTCCACCTGAAAAATTAATATTCTGTGTAACATTCTGACAAGTGTTGCTTGCAATACTGCAATTGCCAGGGGACTTTGTGCTTTAAGAGGCAGTTCACACCATTGTTGCATCTCAAGTGAATGTTAGAAAGTTCTCTCTTCTGCTAAGATGAAGCCTAAGAAAAACACTGAGATTTAGGAATATTGAGTGGAAGCTTTTGAAACTTTTTTTTTTTTTGGCTTTGGACAGATTTAAATAAACTACATGATTCGTGATTTCTAGGTGCTCTGGAATCTGGAGTCTGGAGTCTACATTAATAATTTTAAGATCCAGTTATGTTGTCAGTAGTTTCATGACTAATCTTTTAAACTAGTCTTCTAAACTATTCCTTATTTCCTAAATTCTCCTTTCTATCCTTTCTTTAAATCCCACAGGCCCAAAGTTTTCATGTCTCTGATTTCCCTCTTTCGCTTCTTTTTTCTTACCTCACTTCCTCCCTTCCTGGCTGATTCTCTCACTCCCTCTTCCTTGCTTCTTTACTTTTCTCTCTTCTTCCATTTTTTCCCTTTCCTTTCTTTTCTTTCCCTTTCCCTTCTTTCATGCTGGAAATAGAGCCCAGGGCCTCTTTACATGCTAGGTAAGCACTACAACTGAGCTACACCTCAGCCTACACTAATCTCTTTCTTATATTTGGGTTCTCTCCTGCACTCCATTCAATATCTATTATTTGCCCTCCATTCCTATCCTCATTCTGAGTCTTCACTCTGTGTTGCTTGAATTAGTCTACAGCCCCCTCTCTGAATGTCCAGCCTCTACTTTTTCTTTTGTCTAATCCATCCTGCATTATTAAAGCATCCCCCCCATAAATTCTCTTCTCTTGCAAATCCTCCTTCAACTGGGTTTTATTCATATTGAAAATCTTCACCATTCTTCTCCTTGGCCTTGAAAAAATTTCCATAGTCTGGAACAACTTACCTCTCTAGACATAGTTCTTGCACTCACTTGCCCAACTCTTCTGGGGAAATACATTCCTATGCTCACTCTATGCCAAGAAAGTGATACTTTTCTATTACTCAGCTCTATTTACCCAATTCTCTATTCACAATTTTGTCCTTGACCCAGTCCCTTGACATCAATAAAACGCTATTCATCTTTCCAGTCTCAAATCTCTATTAACTCTTCCCAATGGACTCCAATCTACTTATCTTTCCTTCCCTGTGTTGCTACTTTTTCTCTATTTTATTCATCTGGCAATCAGTCATGCATTGATTGCTTTGTGATATCTGTGAAAACTACTTATCATGAGTAATGTCATTGAACTGTTTGTTTTGTGTATATCTTCTCTCCCCAACTACCTAAAACCTCACTGAGGGCAGAAATCATGATGATATATTTTTTCAACTCTCTAAGTAACAGAACCGTGCACTTAGTAGTGGTTAGCTTATTTGTGTGTATTAAATAGTTTCCAGTCGATTATCAAATTACTCTGACACTAGTAGACCACTAAAGCCATGATCAATCTTTTCTCACCCTATTTGTCAGGCACTAGTTGTAACAAATGATATAAGGTACTGTTCAAAATAAAGTATATATGGGAGAAAGCATATTTGGCTGCTTAAGCTTCAAGCAAGATGAATTACTAAGGTGCTGGTGGTGAGACATTTCTCTATCAGCTAAAGAAGTTCTTTAAACTAGTTCCTTAATAGATTTGAATCCTTAAAGCAGCTCTATAAAAGTATGACTACAATCTTATATTTATTCCTCTTCTGAGAGAATAAAGAAACAAATTAAATTTCCCTTCTCTAGTTTTGTAAAAAATAAATTGAGTTTAATGCTACATTTTAGGAATAGATTATGATTACATTCCTCATTGGCAATTCATACTTGTACATGATATATCCTGATCTTTATTTTTTCCCAATATCCTGCCCTCCCTTCAATCCCACTGTGTACATAAGTTTTCTGTTTTTTTTTCTCTTTTTTACCTTGTTACACTCCTTTTGTGGTTCAGATTTGAGCCACTTGCTATTTCTTTTTTTATTAATTTTTATCTTTACTGATACAATGTATATACACATCATGATCACACTCAGTAATGGAAATTTGTCCCACTATATTTTACCATCAAATTTTTTCTTTCCTTTCTTTGTTTTCCTCTGCTCCTACCCGGTTACTGTTTATTTTGAACATTTTCTTCCTATTGCATGATATTTATCATATATTTTGAACTTTACCTTCAGTTTCTCACACTAGAGAAATGATATAGTATTTACACATCTGTGTCCTGTTTATTTCACTTAGGAGTATTTCTTCAAGGTACATCCATTTAGCTATAAATCTCTTTAATTTATCATTCTTTACTGCTGATAAATACTCCATTTTTTAAAAAAAACCCACATATTTCCTTATCCAGTCTCCAATTGATGGACATTTGGGCTGTTTCCAAGATTTAGCTATTATAAACTGTTCTGCTATAAACATGGGTGACCATATGATATGAATAGATAGTTTTCAGAAGAAGAAGTAAAAGCAACAAAGAAACATATGAAAAAATGTTCAACATTACTGCTCATTTGAGAGATGTAGATGAAAACAGCACTGAGGTCCCATCTCACTCCAGAAAGAATGGCTCCCATCAAAGCATCCTCTCTAGTTTGTGGTGAATAGCCAATGCTTACATGTTCAGTACAGGGGAATCAAGACCGGCACATCAATTCTCTAATGACATTCTCTAGCACTGTTTGCATCTCTGAACTAATAGATAAAAGACAAAATACCTTGTGTGACCTTTTCTGGCAAATTGAAAATGTTATGGGGTGGAAAGGGATCCCTCCACAAGGATAAATGAAAGAGGAGCATAGAAAGAGAAGCATAGAATTTCTAGTGTAGAAAACACCGCCTCTCCCCACAACTGTGTGCGTAAACTCTACAGAGCTGGACAGATCTACCACACCATTCAAGCCACTTCTTAAACATAAGACACAGGTCTCCATGGCCACTATCAAAGAGGAGCATAGAAAGGAGCAAAGAACTTTTGTTGACTTTCTCTTATGTAGTACAGTGGCCTCATTCCTGGGGCAAAAGCATTCTCCTCCCAGGAAAGGAAGGAGAAACTAACAAAGAAGTTAAATGGTAAGTGATAAGTCATATGAAGGAACATCATTAGTAACTAAGCAAAAGATCTCTTAAGTATATATACTGTGAGTAGGGAAAGGACCTTAATGAGATATTGGGAGGTTCCAGGTTAATCAGCTTGTTATGTTTTCCCATCACAGTAGTAGAGAGTAGAATGTATACTTAGGAGTCAAAAGGCTGAGAAGTCTTAGGGCAGTGAGGAGAGATGGGTATTTTTCTTTGTCAGTCATATCACTACAGAGCCATATTTCACATTGCTCCAGCCCAAATGCCTAGAAAAATTGTCTTTTCTTTGTCAGTCATTTAAGACATCAAGATCTTTTAAATGTTGCATTCATCTTTTCCTTTATTTCCAAAGAAGAACTTTGCTTTCAGATGAACCATGCATATCTTCCCTCCAAAATTTGGATCCTTACATTTATTTATTCATTCAAAAATATTTATGGAGCATCTGCTATGTGCCACACATTGTCCCTCTCCTCTTAGAACTTCAATAACATAATTATGGCGGGTGTATAGAAGAGTAGCTGAAGGTATATCCCAAAGTTTAACTAGTGCTGGTACCTATTCTTGCAGGGAGCAATGGCTAAAGATTTGATATTGCCAAGGAGAAAATAACCATGGTAAGCTGTGGGGAAGACTGTTCCTGCTCTTCTCTATATGTCTCTCTTGTGTTAGACAGAAAAAAGAAAGGCAGAATTGTGGAGTGCATAAGGACATAACCTTTGGGGTCACAAAGCCTGGGTTCAAGTCCTGGTTTGGCTACCAACAGATTTTTCACCTTGATTTGGTCCCCTTTCTTTCTCTTAACCTCAGTTTTCTTAACTATTATGATAGTCATTCAGTAAACCCAAGTAAAAACTGTTGATTTCAGCCCTCCCAACATAAATGGCTCAAAGTAGGTTGCCCATGTACCCTGTAAATGCCTCATTCATTGGGCACACTGACATCTACATATCAAGTGGGTGTACAAAGTGCCATATAATTATGAGAGTATAAGTCTAAGAGAATTACTGATGTTCATGAATAGGTAAATAGTGTTCTTAAAGTTGTCTATTTATATTTTCTGACCAGATGGTCCTTGCCTCCATTTTATCATTTCCCTGGGTGAATCATGCCTTATCTAATTCAATCAATCGAGTATTTACTCATAAAAGTTGTGTGGAGTTTCTATTTCCCTTACCTTATAAATTTCTCCCTGTTGGACAGTTTTTATGATGTTAATCCATTCTTCCATATCTTTTCTGTTGGATGCAGCCAGGGTGACTTTTCGTTGTGGTGTGATAAGCTAAACAAAAAAGTCATAGTATGAGCTGACTCTTATGTCACAGAACCCTGCCCCTTTCCACAACTGCATCTGTAAGCTCTCTACAGAGCGGGACAGATCTACCAAGCACCAACCAAGCCACTTCTTAAATATAAGGCACAGGTTGCCATGGCCACTCCTGACTCCTTAGATGCCCATCCAAAATAATAATAAAGATAATAGTAATATCTGAGACTATAACAGCACTTCCCATGTCCCCAAGAATTATTCAAAAGCACTTCAACTAAATATATTATTTCAGTCTGCATTACAACCCTATGAGGTAGGAATTTATATTTTTCTCACTTCAAAAACCAAGCTTACAGTAGGCTCTTAGTTGTTCTTGGTATGAGAACCCAGTGAGGAATAAAAGAAATCCATGTGGAGAGTTTAGCAGATGGAGACCAGGGACAGAACTTGATCTTTTCTAGGAAAGGAGAAGGGAGCATGGATATCTGTGCCATCAGTCACTGTTTCATAATCATTGTTTCATCAGTCACTAGTCCCCTGTACTTTTACTATTGGTGCCTCAAATCCTGGAAACAGAACTCAACACCTCAAGAAATTTATTTCCCATGTTGCATAGCATGCTTTTACTGCAGATGGGTCTGGGAGCGAGTTGGGATTTTGATCACAGCCATTCCTTTGCTCTGAACTTATTCTTAGCTGGGGCTGAAGAGCAATGCCTCCATGTTTTCTTTTGTCTAAAATGCAAGCTGGCCCTTCTGACTCCCTTGTAGAAAGGAGACCAAAGACAACCTGTAGATTCATTACCTGAAAGTTAATTTTTTGGGGACCAATTAATAGAAACCACTTTTACCTTGGGTCCCTGTCATGTAATTGAGAAAGAAGTGAAGGCTAAGTCTCCTTGGGTCAAGCTAGCTCTTCTTTCAAAACAGAATGGGGGAATATTTCTATAGGAAACTTGGTGTGGGAATGTGATGAGGGGAAGGAATAAATATGTTACAGAAAGAAAATAAAAGAGCATGTATAAAGGGGGGAGGAGGGGGGAGTGGGTAGGGATATGGGTAAAAGTGAGAATTAACTTGTGGCATATACTGGTACAAATTTCCCAATGTTATATGTGATTTTGAGATGTATATAAATTGTACCAATAGATAATTCAATTAAAAAAACAGAATGGGGTGTGCTCTACCCATGGAAACAGATTATTAGGTCTATTGTTCTTTTGTCTGAGACATATGATGCCCTATCTGAAGAGGAGCCTTGTCTTTATAACTCACCACTGGGGTTGTAAAAAGGTAGTTTTGGCAGGAGATGGGCAGATTTCCAGGCTAATGGATTTGCTATTTTTTCAGTGGGTTTTCTGGTCTGGGTTCATTTGAATGACAAAAGTCACATGCCCTTTCAGGTACACTAAGCCCTTGAATATTTCCTTAGAAAATCCTCACTTTCTTTGAGGTACTGTTAGCATTAGGTAAATTTCACTTTGTGTTGAAGTTCTTATCTACATCATCACAGGAGACGATATCGCATAAGTCAATTGTCCTGAAGTTTTCTATGACATAATAGCAGTCTTTTGAAACCTTCCCAAAGATACTCTTCTAAATCATCTTTACTAGGGGCACTGACTAATTTCTGTAATAGTCACATTCCCTCTGGCCCTTGAAACTAGCCTAGTTTTATAGCAGGGTGGTAATAGGGAATGGAGTCACGCTCTCTCTCCACAGGTGGGTTGCTAGAAAAAGTTTGAGTGAATCATAATACTTTGGGATCACAGGAGACTTTGGAAATCTGATCTCCAAAGAGGGAACAACTTCTCAGCTACCCTCTAGCCCCTGTTCATGTAGCCGTTCACAATCTTACTTACACAAAAACTGTGGCAAAGATTTCTACAGCTGGTTTCTGCCAAGGCGACCTGAGACAGATCGATTGTTTCAAAGTGGACAAACTGCAAAAATGTAAGAGGGAGAGGCATAAGGAACCATTCAGTTTATGAGGTCAAGAGACAATAAAAGATAAATACATATACACACAAACATTAACATGTATTTCTGGCAGTTATCCAATTATTTATTTATCTTGAAGGCTAGAATTTGTGATTAAGTTCACGTAATTGTTTAGAATTTTATTCTTCCTTTATATTACATATCAAATTTTTGAATACCATAAATGATTACTTTATATTTTAGCATAAATGTCTACCATTATTTATCAGTTCCTCGTGTTTTTTTTTTTTTTAAAGAAATTGCTTTTTTATTTTTTTACTGAGTCCCATAAACTATGCAGTTGGCTCTAGGTGTTAATTGGGAAATCTAGAAAGAAGAAAAATAGAAAAGGTGCAGGAGAGAAAATTGTCCCCAATTTGGCCCAAAGGATAAAGTGAAGAGTAGAGGGTTTCGATTTCCATTCTAATATTTGCTAACATGTCTTTACCATTTGGCCATCTCCCTCATCCAAACATTTCTCAGCACCCGCCAGCTAACTCAGTTAGTAAGATTCTATATATTACCGAGGAATGGTGTGCAAAGTAGAGTTGCTGCCCTTGAACCATAAAGTATCTAAGCTTCCATCTCTTCAAGGAGTTACAGCTCTTCAGTAGTGGTCCTTCCTTCAGTATTTTCTGAAACACAGAAATACAACCACTGGTTAATTAGATGGATCAGGTTTCAAGACCATATCACATATTCAGTCAGGTGGAAAGATGTCTGTCACATATCTGTTAAATGGCTTATAAATCAGATAAGTGCCCCCCAAAATCAGTTCAATCAGAAAAGGCACTAGTTTCCGTTGCATAACACAAGACAATAAAGGCTTCAAGTGTCTTAGGATATGTGGCCCACGAACCATGGAAAATATCTCCATTTATAGTAGAAGTTGGCAGGGAGAAACATGGATGCATAAATATAAAAGTATAGTCATATCTCAATTGTTGAATGGTTTCAAACTCAAACTTTCCACTTACTCAAATAGCAAAATTTGGGGAAAAAATCTGCTTGGTGTCTATAACTTTGCTTGACAGTCAAACTGAAAATTTGACATGTAAAGAACCTGTACGGGCGGGGAGTGAGTCATGTGTCATGTCTCGCTGCAGACATGGAGTGTCACGTCATTCTAGGTGCTGCTCTCACCCAGACGAAATGTAGCGCTTGTGTTAGTGCATTAAAAATATTTGTTATTATGCTTTTTCTGGCGTTTTATTTGCCTAAAATATCTTAACCCTGGCTCAAAAGAAAGTTAGTGATACCTACAATAAAGCTAAGATGAAACCTGTGAGAACCAGGACAGAGTTAAATTTGTTAAAGTCCTGGAAAAATAAATCTATGAGTATACTTTTTGAGCCTCAGAACCAGTTATCTGGCTTTCCATTATTTCCTGTGGGGAAAAAAATCTGTTCAGTTCTCAAACTTTCCAGTGTTCAAACACAAATTTGGGACAAATTGAGTTCAACAATCAGGCACCACTACAACATTCAGTAAAGGCTGAATTTCCAAAGCATCCAGTTGTTGCATCAGACAGGATCTGCTTGTCAGCTCTTTTAGACGGACCCTTTTAATGTAAGAAGTTGAAACACGTTCCTTGCCTGCTCACAAGCCCCAATGGATTCCTAGCATATTCAGAGTCAAATACGAATTCCTTATCAGGAATTCAGAGGAGTCATGGTCTAGTGAAGGATCAAGCACATAAAGACATCACCAAAAGATAGCTACCTTCTGATTCTTTTTATATATCTCATACTCTGAACAAGGATTTCCCACTTACTTCTACAACACTCTGAACCTAACCAAGCAACCAAGTACCCTTACCGTTTTCACTACTAAGGACATTTTCAGTTATGTCATAAGATACACATGAACATACAAGACTGCCATGTGGGAGAAATCTTCACCCCTATCAAACTGAAACCAAATCTATAAAAGTTATTTGACAAAGAGACAGTTTAAGCCATCAAATCAAGGATGGTCATGAGTTCCGTTCATCATCTAAATTAGAATTCATTACTGAGTGCCTATGAGGGTGTTTTTAAATGGCCTGCCTAGTGTTTTTCAAGCTTTTAACTAGTTCATAATATTTAAAAGCAGAAGATTCCATTAAAACATAGATTTTCTGTTTGCTTTTTTAAAAATCAGAACCTCTAGCAACACTAGCTTACATGCTCGTAATGCAATAATCTGTTAGGACTGCGTAGAAACTGCACTCTGCAGATGGAGTATTTGACTCCAGTTGGCATTTGAGTTTGGGACTGTGATCTAAACAATTCTTTGATGCTCCCATTTTCCTACACACACACAAACATCTATATACTTCATTCAATTTTTAATCAATTAGATAGTACCAATGGGCAGAGCTCCTACATGACATTTGAAAAATCAGTTCAAAAGTGATTACGATTTACCTGAGTTATCTTGATAACATGAGATTTTTAAGATTACTGTCCTACCCTTGAGATGCAAAAGGATGATCTCTAAGTGTCAGGACAAGATGAACAGCAACATCTTATGAGAAAGGAGGAGGTGGCTAGAGAGTGACAAATTATTTTTAAGTTATTGAAACTGAGTCATCAACAAGAAGACAACTTTTGTCTAAGCATGAAAAATATATGTTTTTTTTTCTTTCCTCTGGTCAGACGGCCTGTAATATGCACTCTTTGTTTGTTTGTTTGAATCTTTATTGGAACACTATATATACACATCATGATCATACTTGATATTGAGAACTTGTACGAGTATATGACACAATTTAATTCTCATTTTTCCCCATTCTCCTACTCACCTTACAACTCCCTGAACCCTATATATGTAAGCTTTGTTTCCTTTTTTATTACCATCATATTTTTTTCTTTCCCCTTGCTACTTACCCCTACACCCCATTTCCCTTTATGGTGGCATTTGACTTTAACTGTCCTAATCCTTTCACCTCTGTCGTATACTCATCCATACTAAGTCTTCATGATAACTAGGGAGTCATATTTAGCCCTCCCTTTCTCAAAAGTTTAACTTCCTATAAAGTTAAATCCACACCCATTATTTCTACCCTATGTCCAAATTATTGATCTCCTTATCATCTTTTTTTGGATGGGGATCTGGCTGTGTTCCCCAAGCTGGCCCTGAACTCTTAGGATCAAGAGATCCTCCTGCCTCAACCTTCCAAGTAGCTGGCACTACAGGAACATACCACTTCACCCAGTCACTGGTTCTGTTATTTTTCAATTCAGGGTTTATCTGTGTAATCCAGGCTGCCCTTGAACTTGCTCTGTAGCCCAGGCTGCCCTCAAACTCACTTCTGCCTCAGGCTCCCAGGTAGTAGGAATTAGGGTTAAAGTTAGTGTGTGCCACCAGGCCCAATTCTCTCAATTGTTAAGTACTTCCTTCACTATTCTTATTTTGTTATGTATGGTGTCCCCTGTCCTAGTCCATTTTACAACTTTGGGTAGAACATTTCCCTTTTCTTCCATTTGCAGTATAAAGCCTTGTGCCTCAGACTGGCAGAGATCTACACAGCTGCTTTCTCTTCTGAAAAGCGTAATACTTCATCTCTTTTTCAGGCATTGTCAGTCATACACCAATAAACTATGGTCTCCCACTTCATAATCTATGAATATGATAGCCCAAGAGAACTCAGATTTTAGCTAACTCGTTTGCCAAGAAGGGAAAGTGATTATTTTTCAAGTTTCCATTTTGTCTGCCTCTAGACCACATCTTTTCAGCAAACCATCTTGAATAACGATAGTTATCCAGAGTTCATTTTCATTAAGCTAGCATCTGCCCCGGGGAATGCTCCACCAGTCAGGAAAGCATTGAAGATGGTAGAGCTAAGGAGAGCCCAGTTTCTCAACTGCACTCTAACTTCTATAAATTGGAAGTAGGTTCTGACAAGTTAAAATGTATTCTGTAAGAAGTAGAACAATCACAAAGAAAATAAGTTTGTTTGGCTTTCTGAGTTGGCTTATTTTGCTTAACATGATGGTCTCCAGCTCTCATATGAGAAATCTAAAATAGAAATCAATAAATAAGGAAATAAATAAGTACTGGAAGGTAAACTCTTGAAAATGGGAAAAGTGATCATGGGGAAAGGGGAAGGGAAAGGAGAGGATGGGACAAAGATTGAAAATGATCAAAACATATTATATACATGTACCAATCCCCCCAAAAGCCATCACTAGTCTGTATTATTGAAATGTGTTAATAAGGGAGAAAATGTTTGAAGATTATATAACAACCAGAGCAACCTTTACACCTACTAACACTGATAATACCAAGTGCTGACAAGGATGTGAAGCAACAGAAATGCTTATTCACTACCGGCAGGAATACAAAATGGTGATGCCAGTGTGGCAGTTTCTTGCAAAACATCAAACATAAACTCCAGCACTTAGTCTTGGGGCTTACCTCAAATCATTGAAACCCTATGTCCACCCAAAAATCTGCACACAAATACTTACAGAAGGTTTATTCACAATTGTTAATCCAAGTTTCTGTGTGAAGATCTGTAATTCTGAAATGTTAGCAACTAATTTAAATTTTTTAGAAGGCTCACAAGCCACCAGCCTGTAACTTGTGAATGGGAGAGACTGCTGTGTGTGATGCAGTCTCCACAGGTGGGATCAAGTTGTAGAAAGAAGAATGTTGAAGCACACTCTCCCCAGCAGGGAGAAGGGTTAGAACACCACAGGAAGTGTTCCAGAAGTTCTAAACACAGGCTCTATATCATCAACACTGAACATCTACCGGTTTCCAAATCTGAATCTCAGAGCAGGTGAAGCTCTTGTAGTCTCTTTCTTTCTCAGTTCTTCCCCTCTTTAGGGCATCTTGCCTACTAACCCAATCACTGTTTATAAATAAACCTTTGTTTATTCTAAAACCCAATAAGTAGCCTTAGGGAACAAGTTTGAACTGACAGAAGGTAGAAAATCATTCATGCACCAGATTTCTTCGAGTCAATAAAATAAATCCATGCAGAACAAACTACCTGCTTGGGGCTACTCAACTTAACAAGGACCTGCAAGAAAAACTGGAAGAAGCAAGCAAAAAACCAGCAAACATGCATTGGAGACGCCTTTGCCTCTTCTTCTGCCTCTTTGTCTGCCTCTTTCAGACAACAGTTTGCTGCTCCCTCAACACAACCACGTGGAGTGTCAGCTCCAATTTCCAGACAGTAAATCTGAGGGTAGGGCATTTTCCACCACAGTTACAAAATACTGTTGAACGCTATGCTTTCTCTCCAGGACAAGAAGACTGGAGTTGCCTGGTTAATTAGTACACACAGGACTGAATGAGTACACTTCACCCACCCCACAGCCAAACTTTGTCAGAAAAGACAAGCCAAGAGCTAAGAATTAGACCATGTTCTGTGGACAAGCACGAGTACTCAGTGCTAGAACTAGTAGAGAATTTCCTTCCAAAAGGCAAATAGTAACCCTCATCTTTCTAAAGAGCTAATGTTCGCTGGAGAGAGAGGGAAATTAGCCTGTGTTTTTTTTAAGTGATTGCCCAAGATGGGAAGACCAATCAGAAATCACATGTATATAGCATTTTGCATTAATAAAATTCTTTTGTTTTGTTTTCAGCAGCCCTCTGAAGGTGGTAGTAAAAGACAACTTCTAATTCTGTTTTGTCTTATGAAAGACATTCTGAATTTAGTTTCTTTACATGGCTTGTCCATATACTTTTCTGTTCCTAACATTATGAAGGAATATGAAATATTTCCCTTTAAGTAAGGTAGTCTGTGTTTGTTTCACGCTTTGAAGACTTTACACTTGGGGAAAAATATTTTTCAGAACATGGCATTTCTAAGGTTATTATGAACAACCATATGGAATGAGATTCTATGGGAAACATTATTCAGTGGCCCCCTTTTCAGACAACTGTTTCATAAAATGGGATGTACTAGAAAAAGTCGGATATACGGATAATGTCTTTGGTTCAAACTGTCACATTCCTGTGGTAAAAACCTGTAATGGAGCAGAGAGGAAGAAGTTAGTAAAGGTGAGAGGACCTTTATACATACTTAAATGTCATGTCACCTATCATCTGTTTCCCTTTTTATTTTTTGTATTTTATTTTACTGGTACATATTTGGAGTTTATGCAGCTTACAGTCACCTTGGGGAATGGTTACATGTACATACTACAGCTTTTTAAAAAATTTCCTCCCCCTTCCCACTACCTCCAGGTCCCCTATCCCATTTATTATGCTTGTAGATATTAATCTTAGCTCATGTTATGACATATATTGTTTACATTAATTAGTTATTAGGATCCTGCACATGGCATATCTTGTTCTACTTATTTATTTTCTTTCCTGCTCCTCATCATCTCTTGCCTTTGTTTCCTTGGTCTTTTTCCCTATGGCAAGAGATCCATCTCTTTGTCCCCTGTAGCCATCCTTTATTGTTCTTATTGTTTGTGCTTTGCTTCACTCAAATACTAATGGTTTTTTGTGTGTTGATCTTATATCCTGCTATATTGCTAGAAGTTATTTATTACTTGTAGGAGCTTTTTGGTGTTCTTTGGGTCTTCTATGTAGAGTATCATGTCATCTGCAAATAATTGATAAATTCTTTCATGTATACATATGAAATATATATGAATATATATATATATATTTCATTTTTTCTCTTGCTTGATTGTGTTGGCTAACATTTCAAGCTGGAACACAAGAGATGATAGTGAACTTCCTTGTCTTGTGTCTGTTTTTATGGGGGAAGCTTTTTTGTTTTACAGCATTCAGTATAATGTTATCTATCCATTTGTCATGAATAACTTTTATTATATTAAGGTATGGCCCTTTTATACCTGTTCCCTTTAAGGTTTTTTCATAAAGCAGTGTTGAATTTTGTTGACAGCCTTTTCTGCATCTACTGACATATTCATGTTTTTAAAAAATCTTTTCTATTTATGTGATGCATTACATTTACTGATTTATATATGTTGAACCATACTTGCATCTATGGGTTGAAATTTACCTCATGATGATGTGTGATCTCTTTGATAATGTGCTGCCTTCTATTTGCTAATATCTCACTGAGGATTTTTACACCTATGTTTATCGAGAAGATTGGCCTATAGTTTCCTTTTTAGTTTGGTCTTTATTCAGTTTTAGGATCAAGGTGATACTGGTTTCTATAAATGAATTTGGAAGCACTCTATCTTTTTCAATTTCTTTTAAGACCTTGAGGAATATTTGTAATATAACATCTTCAAAATTTTGTAGAATTCAGCAGTGATCCCATCAGATCCTGGGCCTTTTTTAATTGCTAGATTATTTATTGCTGAGTTAATTTCATAGTTTTTAGGCATATTTATATCATTGTGGATTAGTTTTGGTAGTTTTTATGTAAATCTGTCCATTTCTTCAAAATATACTAAATTGTTGAAATATATATTTTTTGAAATACAATTTTTGAAATAGTTACTATCTTCTGGATTTTAACAGTGCCTATTGTGATTTCACCTTTTTATTTATAATTGCATTGATATGAGTCTTTTTGTCTCTTTTTCTTGGGGAGTCTGGCTAAGGGTTATCAATTTTATTTATTTTTTCAAATGATCATCTCTTTGATTCATTGCTTTGTTTTGTTACTTTAATTTTAACCTCAATTTCATTGATTTCTGCTCTTTGTAATTTCTCTCCTTAATTTTTGTTTGGGGCTAGTTCTTTTTGTTTCTCAAACATCTTAAGATTTCTACTAAGGCTATATTTGAGCTTGCTCTGTTTTCCTAATGTAAGCATTGATTGTGATAAAGTTTCCTCTTAGAACTGTTGCCATGGTGTTCCAGGAGTGTGGGTGAGTTGTACTATCATTGTCATTAACTTCCAGAAATCTTTACACTTCTTTGATTTCTTCTGTGATCCATTAGTTGTTTAGGAGTATGTTATTCATTTGCTAGGAGTTTTGTCTTTTCCAAAAGTTCTGTCATTGATTTCTATTTTCATTGTACAGTGCTCAAATAATATGGATGGTGTAATTTAATACTTTTGTATTTACCTAAGGCGGGTTGGTGGATGAGAATGTGATCTATTTTGGAAAAATTACCATGTACTGCTGAAAATAATGTTTACTCTGTTTCAGTAGGGTGGAATACTCTATATAACTAGTAAGTCCATATTTCAAGAGTTTAGCTTGGCTCTAATACTCCTTTATTGGTGTTTTGTTCAGTTGGTCTTTCTCTAAATCCCCTATTAGGATCACGTTACGATTTATTTGATCTTTTAAATTCAGCAGTTTTTGTTTTATGAAAGTAAGTGCAGTATTCAGTACATATATGTTTAACAATGTTTCTTCTTGAAGGGCCATTCCCTTAACTAATATGTAATGACTTCCTTTGTTGTGCTAAACAGTTTTAGCTTGAAATTTACCATGTATGATATTGGCATTATTGCCCTGCTTGTTTTCACAGTCCTGGTGCATTAAATGTTATTTTCTATTCTTTAATTTTTAGTGCGTGAATATCATTTTGGATTAGATGAGTTCTGTGAATGCAACAGAGTGTTGGATTTTATTTTTTGATCTGGCCTGCCATGCTTTGTCTTTTAATTGGAGATTGGAGGCTGTTAACATTTAGGGATATTACTGGAATGTGCTGATTATTTACTACCATTGCCTTATTTATATATTGGTAAATCCCTTGTTTTTTCTTTTCCTGACTTTTTTTTGCTGTTTATTTTGTGACCACAATTAGTTTGTTCTGTGTTTTTAGCTGTGTTCGCTTTGTTACTTCTGTTGAGGTTATTCTTAAGTACTTTTTCAAAAGCTAGCACACATACATCTTCTGAGCTTGTCTTTTCCATGAAAATACCTTCTTTCTTCCATCTCTTTGAAGGATAGCTATGCTGGATAAGTTAATCTGGAATGGAAGCTTATATAATGTGCCATATTTCATCTAAACTCTCTGCCTCTTGGGTTTGTGTTGAGGATTCTGTGATTCTAATTAGCTTTCCTTTATGTATTATTCCTTTACACTGATGCTTTTATAATACTATGTTTTTTTTTCTTTTTGTGGTTATTGCATAATTTAATAAAGATGTGCCTTGGTGAGCTTCCTTTGGCTGTCATCTTTGCTTGGTGTTCTATATCATCAATTACTTACATTTTAAACTCCCTTCTTATATTTGGAAATTTTTCTTATATGATTTCTGTAAAAATGTTAGTATGTCTATTATTCCCTAATTTCATTTATCCTCAGATTGATCTTCTTATTGTCATATAGCATTTTCTTGTTAGTTTCTTTGTGCTCTTCCTTATAATACAATATTTTTGTCTTTAATATCAGACATTGTCTTTAAACTGGTGATTACTACAGTTTATGAATTCTGTACAGTTTATTATTTTAGGTATTCTTGTTTGACATTTTAAAAAGGATTCTATATCCTTGTTGAATCTGTAGTTTGTATTTTGAGCTATTTTGTTTAGCTCATCCATTTTTTTACCCACTTCCCAAAAATTTACCATGGACATTTCTGTGACCATTTGGTTCATTTCTTCTTTGAACTCACCTATTTTTTTTTCATTCTTTCTATGAATGTTTCATGGATTTCTGCTACCTGGTATTTGTTTTCTTCTCCTTTTGTGCCCAACTGCTCTGCCTTGAGAGAGTTGGGATAATTTGGGGATCTCCTTTTTCCTTGCTTCCTCATGCTCTTATGTGTATCAGTGAGATATTTGCATCTCTATATATGCAAATATACACATATATATACAGAGATGTATTATTCATATATATATATATATATATATATATATATATATATATTATCCTATCCTCTTTTCCTCTCCTCCTTTTTGAGGGGGTAATCATTATATATAGATTTCTAGTAAGATATGCTTCCCCATGAATAATTACCAGCTTTGTATTTCCAAAGCTAGTATTCACTCTTTCTGTTATTCACTTAAGTGATTTCAACCTAGTCCCTATGTTGTGCCACAAGAATTACTTCTGATTATGACAGCATCAACAGACTTATTTTGTACATGATAGTTCTTGCAGTTATACCTCTACCCTTTATCTATCCTCTGTGCACACTATGACAGTTTATTATTTGTGATTTTTCTGCAAGAGGTAGGTGAGGTGGGCTGAGAAGAATGGGAGGTGGTTGGATGAGGAGTGTTAAATATTAATGGGGAGGTTTGAAAGTAGAATAGTGGCAAATGAGAAGAAAAAAATTGATGTGGGATCTAATAGTATCTATGAAGATACTTTTAGTTGAGTTATGGGGTTAGTGTTGAGAGTCTTTAGGTGATATTTGTGGGGACAAGGGCAGGATATAGAAGAAAGGAGGTTTACTTTGTGATTGAGGAGAACTACATCATTGTCAGAACCTACTGATAATAGGACAGTAAGCTAGGCAAGATATGGAAAAGCCAAAGACTTAGGATGGAGAGGGTCAAGGGTTGATACTAGAGAAGACAGGACTTTGAGGAAGCTAAATAGGGGGAAATTTGAAACTTGAAGAAACGGGGTTATGTTTTTGGAAAACCAACAAAGAAAGATGTTAATTTTATTGTTTCAAGCGTTTAAGGTGAAGAAACAAGATATGGAGCCGAGACAAGGGAATGAACCTAGACATGTATTAAATCGAGCCAGTGAATAAACAAATACACAAAGATAACAATCTAATAAACATCAGAAACCATAAAAGAACATGACATAACCCCACACTCTAAATGAAGACTCATACAAAAACTTGAGTCTATAAAATGCCCAAGTACAACACAGATTAAATATTCTAGTTGAGTGTATATGTGATTCCCAAGTAGCTTCTTTGCCAGAGTCTGAGTGCTCATAGCCCAGGAACTCCTCTGGTCCCTTTTCTGCAATACTGAAGCTAACTCAGACTCAGGACAGCTCTGTGCCAGGTCTCAGGTGTTCTTGCTTAGTCTGACCCAGTCTGAGTTCTTGGGTTAGGAACTTGTGCTGTCCACCTCCCTGTGAGTGAAGGTGGAATTGGAAGACATGTTCCCTGGCGTGGAACTTCCACTAAGTCAGGATTATTCTGTGCAATCAAACCAGTTCCAGTAGTAACAGGTTGCTAGATTGTTATTTTCCTTTTTATAGATGAGAAAAGTGAGGCTTGGAGAAGTTTTGTTTTGTTTTGTTTTGTTTGAGACAGGGTCTCGCTTTGTAGTTCAGGCTGGCCCTGAGTTCACTATGTAGCTCAGGCAAGCCTGGAACTCAGCAATCCTCCTGTCTCTGCCTCCCAAGTGCTGGGATGACAGGTGTGAGCCACCATGCCCAGCACTGTGGTGTGTGGTGTTGATTGCTGGTCGGCGTGAGTCACCGTGCTCAGTATTGTGGTTACTGGGAATCGAATTCAGGACCTTGCTCTTGCCAGGCAGGCGCTGGAACTGCTGAGCTAAAACTCTGGCCCTTCTCAACTTTTGGAAAAAGGGAGAATAATAGAATAAAAGTGTGTGTGTGGGGAGGGGGTGGTGGTGAACAGAAGGCAGAAAAAAGCAAAAAATACAATAAAATTTTCTATTGTTTTGGATGTGTGGCTCTTTTTCTCAGCTTGGGATTAAGGAGCAGAGCACAGGCCTCTGTTTACCCTGGAAGTCCCGGGTGGCCGTCCACCCCACAAAGGTGCTGTGTGCAGACTTCCACATACAGGGAGAACAAAGGTTCCAGTCCTGTATGACTCAGGCTGAACCTGGCTTCGGACCGCAGGACCAGGTCCCCATCCAGCAGGCCAGCCCCTTAGCGGTTGTCCCCTCAGCCTGCTCTCTAACTGCCGGCTGCCTCCCATGGCTGTCCTTGCCTCATCCCCTCTGGACCTTGACTGTGTGGAATGTGCCTTGGAGCCAAGGGACCACTCTGGGACCCAAGGTGAAACCCTTAACCTGTCCCTGCAGTTCTGCCCCTCCAGCTCCTGCTCTGCCCTTGTGGCTATCCTGAGGTCCCTCGCTAACTGAGCCTTATGGAAGGCTACTCTGGGAGCAGTATCCCATGTTTTCCTCACTGGTTCCGACTGCTGCCGCTTCTCTCAGCTCCAGTGCAGTGCTCTGGTGCTCCATGAGCAAAAGAAAAGATGTTACCTTCATTTGGTCTCCTGGCTGGTGACTGGCCAGCTGTCGTCAGAGCTGGCACGGTCTGCAGGGGTCCTCTCTCCTCTGTGATACAATCTACTTCCTCCATATCACTAAGGCTTTTTCTCGCTCCTTTGTCAGCTCCCTTGTGGTTCCCAGGTAACTCCCTCTCTGTGTGATTACTCTCCAAGCTACTGTTTTCCACACTCTGGACTCTCTGTCCCGGAGAAGCTGACTTGGTGGCATTCACTGCTCCTCCATTTATTCCCCCTCCTGATGTGTCTCAAACCAGAACACACTGCAGACATGTCTCCTAGTTTTTCCTGCCTGTTTCACCTGTCATTAATACCCAAATGACACTGTGGTCTCTACTGTTAAACTCCCAGGCATGACCATTTTGTAATGGAGGTGAATATGGTGCCAAGGAATCTATTCTCCCAAGTTCAGTCAGCAGGGAGATCAGAAGGTTTCATTCAAATCCCATAAACAAAAAACTCCAAAACAGGCAATTCAGGTCTTATGCACAGTGTTCATGCAACATACCTGCCAAAATCACAGCAAGCCTCACAGAAAATATGAGAGCTTTAGAAAACTCTGATTCAGTTGTATTTTGGATGCTCTTTGATAAGCCGGCTCCAAACTGTTCCTCTCAGACCACCTATACCGTGGTATTGCTAGTCTCCTTGATGCATTTTACAGCTCAGTGTGTATTAACTAATTGCTAACAGTGAGGGTAAGTATTTCTCTTACTCGTATTCATAAAAAAAATTTGTGTAAAATAAATCAACAGGGTTTGCAAAGCATTCTAATTTCCTATGTATAATTAACACATGCCTGCTGCTTCATTGAAAAAGGACAAGCACAGCTGCTACTGTGACTTTTTTCTACACTCTTCGCAAGTCCCCAAAGTTTTGGTGAACTGCTGCAACTCTTTTTTCTGGGTTGACAGGAGTTGGATGCAGAAGGCTTTGGGGAGCACTCTACATTTTCCTAAATGCCTCACTTATCTGTAGGTCAAATTATTTTCCTTTTTCTGTGAAGTTTTCTGTCATTACATCTGAGAATAGTTTCTTTATATTTTTTGCCCTATCCCTTGTTTCTTCACTGACTCCAATCAGTCTTATGTTATTCTTTGCATCATCTAATACCTGCTGGATTGATTTCTCATGGTCCTTTGCTGTTTTCCATAAATTATTCCTTTCCTGTGCACTGGCTGTAATCTTATCTTCTAGATCTCATATTTGGTCTTCATATTTATTCATCCTATTTTGCAAACATTCATTGCAGTTTTTCATCTCCTTGAAATCTGTTTAAAGCCACTTAACAGATTCCATTGCTTTTATAATCTGAGATTCTATCATGTTCCTGATCTCTTCCTTAGTGTTATTAATCAGATCTTCCATTTTGGACACTATCTCTGTTTTGAATATGAGCAATTATTTCTGATTTCCATTTTACTAGATTCTCTTTTGATACTGGTTCAGAGAGTCCTGGTGTTTGAACTTCAGTTTGCTCTATTCCCATTTTCCCTGGATTCTCCTGTGGTGATGATCTTTTTTTCTGGTATTTTGAATTTTTTCTCATTTCTATTTTTTGTTGTTGCTTATGTTTTTGGTTTAATTCCTAGCCTGCTGTCTGGGCAATGTTTAATGCAAGTTTCTTTCTTCTTAATATGGACCCCTTAGGAGATGGCTATTTCCTTCACATTTCCTTGGGTCTGTCGTGACTGGTAAGTGATCTCAGTTCTGGTACATCATGGAAGATATTTAAGCAGAATAATCACATCACCTCAGCTAACACAATACAATCAGTATCATCAACAGTATCAAACAGCACGGGAAATGACAAGATTTGGCTATTACCATTTTTATACCTTTAACCTCTTGTGCTGCATCTGTGCCCATGTGCCAAAATTTAGAACTAACCAGAAATATGTTTAGAACATGCAGGTCCTTCAGTGTAGCAGCATCTCCCTTTTGGAATAAAGGGTCACCAGGGAGTTGGGGAGCAGAGAGTTAGAAGAAGAGAGATCAGAAATAGGGTTAGAGGAACAAGAACTAGCAGAAAGAATCAACAAATGGGATCTCATCCTACTGAAAAGCTTCTGCACAGCAAAAGAAGTCGCTGGCACTGCTAAAAGACAACCAACAACATGGGAGAAAAATCTTTACTAGCTGTTTATCAGACAAAGGGCTATTATCTACATTATATAAAGAACTCAAACAGATCAGCCTCCCCAAGTTTAAAGACCCAATTCAAAA
>PVIC010020090.1:0-29893 GCA_004025085.1 Thryonomys swinderianus | reverse complement strand
TATAATGCTGGGCGTGGAGACTCACGCCCACCAACAATCAACACCGCATACCACAATGCTGGACGTGGTGGCTCACGCCTGTCATCCCAGCACTCGGGAGGCAGGGACAGGAGGATTGCTGAGTTCGCGGCGGCTTGCCTGGGCACCATAGTGAGCTCAGGGCCAGCCTGAACTACAAAGCGAGACCCTGTCTCAAAAAGAAAAAAAAATATATATATATATATATAATATATATAAAATATATATAATATATATATAATATATATAAAATATATATAATATATATAATATAATATATTTATATATATATAGCAAAAAATCTTTGAAAGCATATGAAATTACATGTATAATGCAAAACAACTAGGGAACCGTTTTACAGTAAGTCTCTGGCTCAGGGACTGGTTCTATTCCAGGAGAATGGTCGCAAGTCAGATTGTTCCTAAATTCAGCAAAATGAGTCTTACACACCTTTGACACAAATATACACTGAAAGCTTACAAAAGCCAAATGTGAAATCTGTTCCTAGTGCAAGTTTGCAACTCAAATGTTCGTAATTCAAGGACTTACTGTATCCCCCTCCAGATCGTTTCAAGAACACCTCTACCATCATACTTTGTAAAACTATCACTTACCAAGCTACCTTTGATCAGTTTTAGAAAGTCCTCTCCTGTTTCTGGCCCACATCACATTCTCAATAGTTAAAGCATTTCATAACTGAATACTGACCCTTAGTAACATTTTGCAAAGCTGATAAAAGGAAGGATTATTAAAAAAAAAAAAAAAACTAAAGCAGACACACTGTCATTTCTAAATGTCAAGGACTTCAGGCTTAGCTGATAAAAAGGGAGCTCATGCTTGAAGACAACAATGCCCTTCTGAGATAAATCTCTTCTAAGTCTTGTGGGTTCTGGATAGTGTAGACTTGATCTTAGTAAAATGACCTCCAAAATCAGAAACTCTTTTAAGGTCATGTGTATATTTCTGTAAGCAGATGGCACAGAGAAGCTTAACAGGTATCCAACCATAGCTTTACACTTGTGCTATATCCTAAAAACCATGTCCTTCAAACATCTGTTTCAAAACACATATGCAATGTATTAAAGATTTTTTCACACCAAAGTTTCTGTCCTGCCATATTTTCTAATAATCTGTGGATCTTTTAGATATATACAGCCTCATGGGAAAGGTGGTATAGTATTTGAGGTTAAACAATCAAGAAGAGATTAGAAAATATTTGCCTTGCTTAAATCTAGAAATAAAGCTGTTTGCATATGGTTAAGTTTTAAATCAATATTCAAGACAAAGTTTTCTGAATAATGTAATCTTTATTGAATTAATTTTAAATGAAAGTTTAGAGTACTTTATCTCATTTATGTATTGCAAATATTTTAAAATAAAACTACATTGCTCATTTGGCAAGAAGAATTTTATCACTGTTTTTCTGTGTATGTATAAATTTATGTGCATGTGCATGCATATGTGCACACTTGTGTGTTTCTATCTCCTGTATTATGGAAAGAAACAGCAAGAATTCAAAATGGGTAACTCTGTAGAGGAAGTCAGGATGAGAGCTCTATGTTGGTGCAAGTTGCATTTAGTTCAGGGACTAGTTGAAAGGACAATGACACAATAATTATAACCTAGTAGAATTCTAATTCAGTTGCTCAATCAGGCCAGGTAGGTCCAAAACCTCAGGTTCATTTGCTTGCTGCTGACCAAATCAAATAAGGCCATTCATTTTTGGTAAAAGGGAGAAAGGGTCTGTTCAAAACTCCAAGGAGATGGAAGAGTTTCATTACCTAAATGTCAGTTTCCCCTGTTCAGGTAAGTAGGTGAGAACCTTTTCTAGGAAGGAACCAGGGGAGGAGGGAATACAATGAGACAATTAACACAGGCTTGTTTTATCCTTCCTGGGTAAAGACCTCTCCCTCTCTAGCCTAAGGAAATGAAACTGGCCTCTGACCTGTTGGTACTAGCATTTGCATATTTTGTCCATTCTTCTCCCCCGAGTGGAAGTGGGACTGGCACAGTGGCAGTTTGTGCCTTAGGCCTGGGAAAGTTTGGAGATGCCAGCTGTCTCTAAAAACAACATCTAACTTTTGAAATTCTGCTTTGTGAGGTCCTTTTCTCCAAAGTAAATGGCCACCTTTAATTTTGGCCAGTAGCTAGCAAACAGACTAGAGCTTATAGACCTATCTAGCCTGTGCAGTGCAAGCAAATAAATTTGTATATTACTGCATTGTCATTATTGTAATTTTAACTGGTTACATTTCTAAAGGTATAATGCTGTTTCTCTAATCTCAAAATTATAATGGTGAACTCCTCATTCCAAATTCACTGTATAGTAAATGGCCTAATTGGTTTAGTTAATCAAAATATGGACATTCTAATTAACTAAGAAACCTAATGAAAGTTCTTGCATCCACAGTAAAAATCAATCTTATATATAAAAAAATACTAGATAGAAGTAAATTTTATAGGGAAAATTATGAAAGAACTCTTGATCAAATAAAATTCTAAGGAAGCCCTTCAAGTGATTCAGTTCAGGAAATTGTTTTTTTTAGTTGTTTTGTTTTGGTTTTGTTTTGTATTGTTTTGATGGTGGTACCAGGGATTGAACTTGGGCCCTTGTGCTTCCAAGGTAGGTGTGGTACCACTGGAGCTAAATCCTTGGACCTGAAACAGCTATATTTACATTTCATAAGACATCCATAAACTCAAAGAAACAAGGAGCTGTTTCATTACTATTGACTTTTAATTTTTCAACTGAATAACTCAACTTGAAATTAAGTAGTTGAAATATACAGTTGTTTATATCAGAAGGTGTAGTTTCAGTATTCCAGAAAGTAAGATTTTTATTGTGGAAAAACCTTCCTCACGAACTGTGTTCTACTTCTAGCAAAAGTTACACATATATGACATGTATCTGTAGATATGCTATATATGTATATGAATTCCAAAAATCTCTACTTAAGTATTTCAGAAAACAATTGTAAGGAATCAATACTAAAATGGAAATGAGAGTTTGGAGACTTATAACAATTTTATCAAACAAGCCGCTCTGTAGCCTTACAAAGTGAAATCTCTTTTTATTGATCCTGTGTTTAATTAAGAAGTAAATAACCATAATCTGAGTAAATCTGCTTCCCATAGTCAACTTAGTTTCTTCAAAGGGGTTGTCATGCAGCATCCTAGCAATTCTCCATTTGACCCATCAGATTTGAAACTTACTTTTGTGGGAAGCATTATATTGTCATTCTTAGTGCAGTTAAATTAGGTTTTATGGTTTAAAATTGCTCTATTAACTTGGGGCTTCCTGTGATTTCATTAACTCAAACATATTTGATATCACGATAAGCTTCCCAGAAATGAAACTTCTCTTTTGAAATAAGTCAATCTATAACAGCAGATGCTTACTCCAGAACTTGGTTTTGAACATTGCATTGCTTTAATGTGCTCTTTCATGAATTGATGCTTTGGATGAGGCTACACAGCACTAGCATTTATAACCATATGCTGTGTTTGAGGCCAAATCATTTTCTTTCTCTCCTACTGTAAAACTAAGATCTAAATATTTTTTGAATCCCAAGTTATATTCCTTCCAAGAACTGTCTGTCTGTCTGTCTGTGTCTGTCTGTCTGTCTGTCTGTCTGTCTGTCTATCTATCTATCTATCTATCTATCTATCTATCTATCTATCTATCTATCTGTATCTATCTATCTATCTATCATCTTGAGACAGGGTCTTGTTCCATTGTTCAGGCTGCCCTTGAACTCACTATGTAGACCAGGCTAGCCTCAAACTCACAGCAATCCTCCTGCCTCTGCCTCCAGAGTGCTGAGATTACAGGCATGACCCACTATCCCCGGTACTGTGATACATGGTACCAGGGATTGAACTCTGGACCTTGTGCTTGCCAGGCAGAAACTGGAATCACTGAGCTAAATTCTAGCCCCAGGAACAATATCTATAAAGTACCTAGATACACCTGAAATTTTACTGCTGCCACACTAGGGCACAAGTTCTAAACTTTGGAGATCCATCAATACCATCTAGGAAAAATTAAAACTGTCCTGGGCCTTGGCAGACACCTGAATTGGAACTCCTACCAGACAAACTCAAGCATAAGAAATGATTATAAAGTGTCGCCAAGGTTGTATAGTATTGCTCTGGCACAGTTTTCATATTTTCACAGAGTGCTTGTTCAAACAGATTTAATGTTTCTGACCATGCATAGTAGGCTCTGGGAATCTGGATCTCTAGTTATCGGGTTGTGCTGCTGCTTCTGTTCCTGAAACCTCACTTTGATAATCACTGCCTCAGAACTGAGATTAAATAAATCTTTTCCAGATCTCTTGGGAGGTGATGCAGACTATCACATGATATCCTTATCATTGAACATTTTTCTATCCCTTTGCTCCTCTATTGATTCATCAAACAGAAGGATAGGGGCCCTGGATGAATGAGTGATATTCACACTGAGCTCAGTAACCCTTTGGTGGCTCTGCAAGCAGTTAATATATATTCTGAGCTGGAAAGAAAAACATGTCCAGGTGGCAGTCCTCATTTTTTCATTCAACAATTTGGGCTCCTACCATTTTTTCAAGGCAGATAGATCAGAAGAGGCAACATTCTTACTTTTGTAGAATTTGTATTATAATCAGTATAGAAGGAAAATATCAAACTAAGTGAAGCAGAAGCTTTTATTCACTGAAAATCTCAGAGCCATCTGAAATAAAGAGGTAGTGATGGTCTGCAAGCAATGTGATGTTTGAACTAAGACTTGGAGATGAAGGAATCTCACTTTACTGTCAGAAGTCACAGCTCTCTGGGCAGAAGGAGCAGTGCATCCTGCCCCTAGGTCCTCAGGCCAAGCTCTGCTCACCTGGTTCTCTGTTCTGAACAGGATGAAGGACTGTGTGGTCAGAGTTAGCAGAAAATTGGCAGGTGAGAGGCTAGAGAGTGCGCATAGGGTTTATGACCAGCTGTGAGAGAATGCACTGCACTGTTACAGAGAAGGTCTAAGAGAGTTTTAAACAAAGCAGTGATATGATCAGTGTTTTTTTTTTAAATTTTCATTATCATTCAATTGCTGTGCTGACCAAAGGAGCAAAGCTATGGTAGCAGAAACCTTCTGTAATAGATGGCAGCACAACACTCATGGCTCCACTTCATGGAGGCTCGTGTCAGATAAATAGCAGCAGAAATGATGTGGTAGAGCTCACAGGAAATGACCAAAGAAATGGAGGATGACTCTTAGGCCGTGTGACTTGAATCACAATGCACATGTTGCTAACATTCATTGAGATGGGAAAGAGTGGTAGGTGAGGCATTTGGAAGGCTGGCCACAAAACCATTATTTTTGGCTTTGAATGTTATGACTGAATTGTCTGCCAGATTTTCAAGGGGAGTTTTCTAGCTGGCATTTGGATATATGAGTGTTTGTTCAGCAGACTCTTTGAATGTGAAATAAAAATTTGACTGTCATGGCATATAGGTGGTGTGGGACACAGAGATTCACCTGGGTAGCAGTCAATTTTAGGCAGATTTATAGTAAATCTTTCATGTGGAAAGAGGTAGAATGGAAAGTTCTGTTAATTTTTAAGATCCACATACATGACTAATTACAGAAAAATAACTAACCCAAGAATAAGTTGAAATCATTTTCCTAAGAGAAAATTAACAGATACACCAATTAAAGCAAACCACTTGACTCATTCACAAGGGATACATTGAAAGATGGAAAGCACACCCTTCTCATTGATTAATAAGGTACTTCTCCACTTGAAGAAAAAATGTTCATTCTTAGTTTATTTCTATGCTTAGCTAAAGCCAAGCACCAGAACTTTTCCCCAGAGTCTATTTATGTCTTTAAACTTTTCTTTGGGAGAAAAATTTTAGAAGTCTTTCTTTTCAAGGAAGTTTCCCTCTGGGAAAAGGGAGACATTTAACTTGCCTCTGTTTTCTTTTCAAAGCTTGAAACTAGTTTGGTTCAGATTTGATGTCCTTTACCAGCCAAGTTTCCTTGAAGATAGCAAAGTTATTTGTAGTCAATAGAGTTAAAAACTGGAAGAAATTGCTCTAGATGCTGGTAGAATTTGTATTATTTAAGTAAGAATTTGTATGACTGGAATTAAAGATCATTCATGTGACAAACCAGGGCTGCTACTCAAGCGATCAGATTTTCTGTAATTCCAACTTCCACTTGGTATTTCCTTGGTTTAGATGTAACATTACAATGCAAATGTATTTAATTAAGATGCTGTAGGTGTGATGATTCACTTTAAAATATTTCATTGTGAGTTATTTATCTGTGTATTAGCCTCAATTCATCAGCCTCAGTTAGAATTTTAAGTTCCCTAATTAGAAATCTATACTCTAAGACTGAGATTGTGTTATTTCATAAAAGTGATGCTTGAAATGATTCACTTGTGAAATGAGCAGAATCTAAAGCATTCAAATAGCTAAACAGAATGTATGTGCCTTTTTATGAATGAGGCAGAAGTACTTGTCAAGACAAGAGATCTAATACCTTTAGATAAGTGTTCTAGCTCTAAAGTCAATTTGGTCTGCATTTTATTTGATTTCATGGAAATTTTGTCCTTGGTAGGACTAGAAGGCTGGGTGACGTCCCTGGTAGTGAATCTCTCTTGCAAAAGGACTTGTGGAAGTTCCTACAGGCTGAAAGCCAGAACTCAAAGGCATATATTTGACAATGGTTTTGTACATATATGCTATTGAATAGTGGCATATTTGGTGAATTTAGTCTATGGATCTGTGACTGGAAATTTTTGCGTGCCACCTGGGAGCAAGGTTGTGTGGAAAAGGTTTCTATGCATCACCCACCTGTCTCTAAGTGTAGAGTCTACCAAAGTTTGCTTTACGAATCTAACAACTGCTGTCTGTGGTGTCTCATGCCTGTAATCCCAGCACTCGGGAGGCAGAAACAGAGGATTGCTGAGTTTGAGGCTTGTTTGAGCCACATAATGAGCTGAGGGCCAGCCTGAAATACAAAGTGAGACCCTGTATCAAAAAAAAAAAAAGAATCTAACAACTGCTTGATGGATCATGTGACCTAGATTGCATCAGAAGCTTAAAATATAGAAATTAGAAATTATTGGGCTGGAGATTTAGCTCAGTGGTTCTGGCGCCTGCCTCGCAAGTACAAGGTCCTAAGTTCAATCCCTGGTAACCACATACAACACTGCTGGGCATGGTGACTCACACTCACCAGAAATCAATACCACATTCCACAGTGCCGGGCGTGGTGGCTCACGCCTGTAATCCCAGCACTCGGGAGGCAGAGACAAAAGGATTGCTGAGTTTGAGGCTTGCATGAGCTACATAATGAGCTCAGGGCTGGCCTGGACTACAAAGCGAGACACTGTTAAAAAAAAAAAAAGAACTATTTTGAGAAACAACAGAGTAAATTGTTTCTAAACTATCTTTATGAACACTATTAGTTATAATTATTTATTTATACTCATCCTTTCAAAAACATTGCCCTCTTTCTTCAAGTGTAGTTTATAATTTCATTCATAAAATTGGATTAGTTTCCTCTAACTCTATACAAATGGAAAATGAATACAAAAAGCATGACTTGCACATATCATTCATAATACACAGATGTATTGCACTAAAATAAAGTTGTTACTGTATTAAGCTTATAATTACACTTGTAAAAACAGAATGTTAATCCGTATTACTTCTTTTCTTCAGTCATTTAAATACATACATACAGACAAACATCAGCACTATTCTCCCCTACTGTTAGCTAATCCATGGTTTGGCAGGGGTAATTTCAGCAGGACACAGCAGGTCCTTGTGGAGTAATAGCTTCACATTACATGCATTTTAACAAGGACAAGATTTCATGCTATGTAAAAGAAATATATATAACTGTTCCAGTCTACAGATTTGGATACCATGGTTTTCCTCCATGCTTTGCAATAAAATGTTTTGTTGAAAATATTGAGAGTGTACTTCAGTTCCAACATTGTATTTATTCATTCGCTACCTAAATATTTATGGTACCTCCTGAGAGTCAGAATCACTAGCAAATTCTTTTGATCATAATTATTGTAATAAACTTAATAAGTAATAAGTGTATTAACTGTAATAATATAATAAGTATAATCACATCCTGTTTGAGAATAAAAATTCTGGCAAAGCATTATGTCTTCTGTTGGTTTAGTGCAATAGCAATTACTAATTTTGATTACATTACCAGGATTCATGAATGTAAGCTATGCTAATAGGTAAATCAAGGGAGTAACTGAGAGGAAATATTAAATTAATTTAAAGACAGTCAAGAGTGATTTATCTGAAAAAAAAAGACTAAATTGAATAAATAGGTGATCTCTTGCTAAACTCAGCATGCTATGAGTTTTTACATGCCAGTTCAACCTAATATTAGTGAATCAAAACCTAGATACATGGTACACACCTGTACTCACAATACTTGAGAGACTGAGGGAGGAAGATCACAAGTTGGAGGTCAGTCCGAGCTGTGTAGCATGATCTCATCTCAAACAAGTTTTTCATCGATAAAATACGGTAAAGAAGAACCGATGGTTTATGGAACAGTCTGTGAGAGAAGTCCTTCTGACTCTTAGAGTCAGTGCCTTTGAACAGATAACCATGCTATCATTCTGCAGTGAAGGAGGTGACACATATAAGTGCTTTGCATGCACATGCATTTAAATCCGTGAAAGAATGTGAAATGAAACACAATATATGTGGAAATAAATATTTATATACTTAAACCAAATGTGAATTCAAGATGTATTGTTGCTTTTCCCCATGCTGTTATATTTGCAAAAACAGTATTAGCTTTAAAGTACATCAGCTCTGTCACATTTTCCAGGACCTATGAGAAGTGGGAGGTTGATCAAGGGTAAAATTATGGAGTGTGGAATTGCCAACAGGGAACTGTTTAAAGATCACCTAGGTGAATCTTCCACTCTCTTTAATATAAACATTGAGGGGCATGTTTAAAAATAATCATTTATTATTGAGCCAGAAAAAGAAATCTCAAAAAATTGCATTGAAGAAATAAAACACTAAGAATGTGCCAGACATGGTGGCTCACACCTGTAATCACAGCACTCAGGAGGCAGAGACAGGAGGATTGCTGAGTTTGAGTCTTGGCTGGGCTACACAGTGAGTTCAGGGCCAGCCTGAACTACAAAGTTTGAGACCCTGTCTCAAACAAACAAACAAACAAAACCACTAAGAATGTCATTGGTTAGAAGGAACTGACCCTATCAATACTTTGACCTTGAAAATCCAGTCTCCCATATAGTGAGAAAATAAATTTGTGGTGTTTAAGTAAAGAAAAAGGAAATACAATCTAAGTGTGGGATTTCAAGACTTGATAAAGATAGGTAGAGGTACAGAGAAAGGATACTTAACAAAACCTTTGAAATCACACTGCATAGTTTTTTCATCTTCTATTTGCAAGGTAGTTCTAAAATGTATACAACTCTAGAACTATTGAATATTTTACCAAAATTAATTTCTACTTGGAGGAAATGTTACCATAATGAGCAGAAAAGCCTGAGGACACTGAGTAAGTTTTAAAGGAGAATATTCATGAGGAGTAAGGGGATTTCCAGGAAATTAAATAGCTTTACAAGATGAATTATTTGAGAAATAGCATTTCAAGAAAACCTGCAGGGAATTTTGGCATATTAATGCATTGTTCACAGTATATCTTTAAAGACCATGAACTACATCCCAAGTTCAAACCTTGGGTGTTGATACTTCCCTTAGAAGACAGAGTTCTTCTGAGTAAGATAGAGGCCTTATTTGTTTTTGAACTTATAAGGGAGTTGGGGGGGGGGGTTACAGATACAGACAATGAACAACCAAACCAAAAAATACACAGAAAATTTCAGATCAGGTTAATGGGCACAATAATAGTACAGGAAGCCATGACAAAATTGACTTCAGGTTACTTTTGGCATTATGGCTTCCTTTGAAAGGTGATTTGCTTAAACTTGCATGATGGAAAAGGAAAAAAGAAAACATGAGACTGAGAAAGAGCTGTTGTGTATAAAAGGATCACCAGGAGCAAAGGTCCCAAGAAGGGAATAAGCTTGTTGTATAACAAGACATAGAAGCATCAGGAGATGAGGTAACTAAAGGAAACAAAGCCTAGTTGATGCCTGGATTAGCTGGGCATGAGATAGACTTTACACTTGATTCTAAGAAGTTAGTGAACAGTTTGAAGCAGAAAACAGTTCCTTTAAGTACTGACAATCTCTGCTATGTAGAAAATGGATTAGAGAGAGATCAGCAATGAAACTTATAAAAAGAGAGTGATGGAAGACTTATGAACGGATACAGGAGAACTTTTGAAATACAGGCAATAGTTGATGGATTCACTAGAAGAAGTGATAGAAAAAAAGAACAAGGATACACCAAGATCCTTGGTTTTAAAAATATGTAATATCTAAAGTCTGCTTTGATTTTATCTGATGCACATCTGAAGCATACAAAACCTCAAAGGCTAAATAAAATGATTTTATAAAATAAGAAATATAGCCATTTCTAGAAAGCCATAGATTTTTTAGGCATAGTTATAGATTTTTAGGAATGTTGTTTTACCTGAGTTGTGAAATTTTACATATATTATTAAATTAGTTACTGACAAGATATGTTAAATTATAAGAGTTCCAGATGATTTTTAAAGAAAAGATACTACCAGGCATGGTGGCTCATGCCTGTAATCCCAGCACTCAGGAGGCAGAGACAGGAGGATTGCTGAGTTCATGGCGGCTTGCCTGGACTACATAGTGAGCTCAGGGCTAGCCTGAACTACAAAAGCGAGACCCTGTCTCAAAAAAAAAAAAAAAAAAAAAGAAAATATACCGATATTAAGGACTTACTTTATAGTTTGCAATAAAAAGCATGAATATTTTAGGATTAAGCTTTAAATAAAGGTACATTAAAAGGAAATAAACCTACAGAAAATAGAGAAAAGAATGAAAGGTTTTCTAAATAACTGAGTGTATTGCTGTGATTTGTGGTAAATCCTAGTGGTAACTTTTCCAAAGAAGTCATATAAATTCACCAAAATATTAAAAAGCAATTTTTTTCCTTTAAAGAAACAGAAAAACTGCAAGGATATAGTGGCAATAAAATATCGATGACAACTGTGCACTACTTCAGCATCATGAATCATATACCTGATAGAAAAATAGTCAAAGAAAATTCATCAAGAGTGTTAGACTTATGAATGTTAATTAGATGGCTGACAGATACAATCATTCCTCCCAAAGTCACTATCTTGCTTACCCTTATTATGGTCTTAAATATTGGCTTTTATCTAAGAATTTCAAATGCTTAATGATATGGTTTAGGTTAAATTCCCATTATGAGCTAGATAGTGAATGTTCACTTGAAAAACACCTTAAGATTTTGAGAAAAACAATCTCACAAAGAATGATTGAAAATAAATAAAATGAATTTTGGACTTTTTCTGGAAATCATAGACAAATAAGAGGCACCATTTTTCGGATGTCAAATGCAAATCAGTTCATCCAGAGAAAATAAATTGTTTTAATTTGTTGTGAAATGTTGTTTCATCTCAAAATACTGCCAGGAAAATAGCAATAAATTTAATTTTTCCAAAGGTACTACTAACTTTCAATGGGATCATCATTTTTGTATCTTTCTGTGTATTTCAGAATGAAAGTGGGACTCTAAACATAGAGAAAAGCTGGTGAAAAGCAAGTCAAATGTAATGGACCCTGGCATCATACATAAATGTTTCAAATGACTAAATTCAGGGTCTATAACTGGGCAGGTTGCCCATTGCCGAGGGAATGAGTGCCCTCCGTTCACTTTTCTAGTAGTTGTCATGGTGGGGAATTTTGCTTAGAGACTTGGCATTGTGAAATTTAACTTCATCAATTTTCCTTAAACTTTAATAAAAAGGAAAATATAAGGCAGACTAATCCTTGTGTGAATATAATTTCTTCAAATCTAACATGCATGTAAAACAGAATTTCTCTTCTATTTAAGACTAGAAAGAGACATCAACGTGAATTAAATCTCATGTGAATAGAATTCCTTAAAAAATAAGTAAGGCATACTCCATTATGTTCTGGAGTCAAGGCCTTAGTTATATGCATACTCCAAGAAAAATGATGGACTAGTAAATAATTATGATAAATATAACCTAATTTATAATAAATAAAATTATCTATAAACATTAATGAGGCTTATTAAAGAAGATCTTAAGGACTGACTGTCATGTCGTATTTAGATGTCCCCTCCAAAGACTCATGTGAGTGAAGTGAGACTGTTTTGGAGGCAGCTGACTGGAGTGTGATGCTGGGATTAAGGGCGTGTGATTTCCAAACCAGCACGTGTGAATGATTGGTTTAACAGCGGCCCTAACCATAGCAGTCTGAATAAGATAAAAGGAACAGAAAAATGCTGTTGAATTCCCCTTTGTTGCCTTTGCTACCTTCTGGCTGCCATGAACTGTCTTGTCTGCCACACCACCCTGTTTTGAAGCCAGCCATTATGGGCTGAGATCTCTGAACTGTAAACCAAATGACCCCTCCCTCCTCTAATTTAGAGTGTTGGGTATTTTGTCTCAGTATCAAGAGAAAAGTAACTAACACACTGGCCTATTTCAATTTATCAAATGGTCTAAAAGTCCAACATAGCAAGTATGAATGTGTCAGTAACATCTAATAAAGATTTGGCTTGACCACTTAAACACTGATGTGTATGATAACTGCAAGCATCAATCCTGAGTTCAGGGAGATGTTATTAGAATGGGGTTCATATTACTTCATGAATCTGATGAGTATTGCTTTATTATGTACCTGCTCTGTAGTTCCCCAGCAGGTACCACTTTAGAATATAGTATGTGGTGAATTTCTATTACATTTATTAATTATTATCAGTAGAATATTTCCACAGAACAAGTATCTGAATCTATTTCATTCACTGAAAAAATAGCCTGTGCTTAGGACAGTGCTTGGAACACAGTTGGCATTCAATGTATCTCTTGGGTCCAATGAATGTTCTTCATTTCTAAACAAATTCAAGCAGTGTAACTTCATTGAAGAATTTGTACTTACAAATGCAAATACAGAATTTAAATCTTGATTTCTTTCAATGCTCATATTATCTGTCACTCGTCAATCAGTTCATAGTAACAGATAATAAAGTATTTCAGAGCAACAAGTATGAGGCAAGCATTAAAGATCTGTTTGAAATGAGTGTATAATCAAAAATCATTAGTGATTTGATAGTAGTGCCTTCTAACCAATCAAACTTTGAAAACAAAGTTTGTAATGGCCAATGTGACTCTTGGTCAGGTTTCATTATGAAATGTAAAGATGCTGCCTTTGTTAGACAGATCTAGCAAAATACAGAAATAGGATTACGTGTGATAATTACAAAGATATACTGACAACATAATAAAGATTTTGAGCATATGGAATAAAATCTGATTTTTTTATCCCAGCTCCAAATGTCGCAAACACCTATGCTAGGTCTTAATGGTAAAGCAACGGATATATTCTTCATTTCCATCTGTCTAGCACTTTCAAGATCTTTTATAAAACAGAAGTTGTCTTCAAGTTTTTTACAACCTATAACACCTCTTCACTGATTTTCTGATAGGTTATCTCCTAAGGAATGAGTATTTAAAAAGGGTACTTTTAAGAGTACCTGCTTCCTGAAATAAGTACTAGAGCAATAACATATGACTAACATATTGCTAGCAAATTAATTCTTTGGGGAACAAAAATTCTACATTGTCGCAAAATTCCCATGTTGTTGAATGCAATTTATATTGCTTGATGAAGTTTAACATACTTTTAAAGCGTGCAGAATTCTTTACCCTTCTAGATTGTTTCATCACTCTGAGTATAGTGTCATTGCCCCTGGCTATTCCTCACATTTGCCATGCCTTATAGCCTTGGATCTACTATATCTTTTCATATTTTGGTTGGTTCTGCTTAACAAAAATGTTCCTAAGCCCTGGTAAAAACTAAGGAAGGTTCCTCTCTTCCATACTTCCTTAGGTTTATTGGAGTCTTCTAATGAAGATAAACTCTCTCATCAAAGCACCTCCCACACAACAATCACAAATGTCTGTTCTTTGTGCTCTTTCTTTCCTAGGGTTGATAAGTCCCTATGGGTACCAGCTCAGAAGTGCAGCCATTGTTCTTGCTGCTTTTACGTTCTTTGAGCACATCTTCATATTGCCTGATTTGGGAGTACAGCCTTCTTCTTGCAATGTCTGAATGATACACACTTGAACCTTTCCACATTGGAATCTACCTTAGTAACTCAGACTTCTTCATCTCTGTAAAGGGCAAGAATCTAAAGCAAAGGCTCTTGGATAATTTGGTTTCTCCATTTCATTTGGTCTTTCCTCCATATCCTACTTGTTACTGAGTCTTGTCAGAGCCAGCTCTAAAATAAATTTTGAAATTACAAACTTCTGTTTCTCTCTATTCTTACCTTCCAGATTGAAGCTACCAATCATTTTCTTAACCTGAAATATTGCAGTAACCTTTTAACTGGTCTCCTTGCTTTCTTTTAATTATGATGGACTTAAAAGTATATCCATACTTCTTATTTTTCCTTTTAATATACATGATAAACAAGAGATTGTTTTAAAAACAGAAATAGGTAATACAAGTAATTCAAAACTCCATAAGTTTCCAATTTCTTTAGCATCCTAGAGTTTTTACACTTACATTTAACTTTGTATCATTTTATTAAAACAGTGGATCTATACCACCCTTCCTTACTGAATATTATTTCCTTTATAGCAGTGATGTGTAGCCATCATGTTTATTTGCCACTTGCCTATTGTATGGTGCAATCAACTGAATAAACAGGTGTTAGGTGAGACTAAGTATTAAATCTGTAACTCCAGTGCCTAAAAGAGTTTGGACTTTAATAGTAATTTGATTATTGAATAAATACCTTATCTTTCAATCCTGCCTTCATTTTTACAGGAACTTCTAGTTCTAAAGACAAAGTGTTCCTACATAGTGCTTTCTCTTCTATCTCTGTAGCCTGAATACTTAGATGATCTCAAAGGAATATAAAATTAAAGTTCTCCAAGTTCAGCTCTTTGAGTGTATTGAAATTTCTTATAAAATATAAGGTCTAGCATATCCCCATTACCTAAGATTCCCCTGTGACCAAGAATGACTAATCTGATTTCTATTACCTTGGTTTACTTTAAATATTGATAATACATATATATATATATATATATATATATATAAAATGTTTGGATTTGTTGTTCAACATAATGGTTCAAAATTTCCATGTTCTTATGTGTATGATCCATTTTACTTTTTATTGTTGAGGTGTTTTCCATAGTGCAGTTTTGCCATTATGTGTTTATTCCTACCCACATCTCTTGATGCACATGCAGTTTGTTTCTATTTTGGGAATATTATAAATAAATCTGGGATGAATATCCATGGAAATGTCTTTTATGGTAATACACCTTTTAGTTTCTCTTGGGTGACCATTTAGGGATACAGTATGGGTCATGGGCAAGAACACAAACACTTAACTTTACCAGAAACTTTCAAAATTTTCCCAAGGTGATTATTCTATTTTTAATTCCTAATCATGAAGTTTATGTATCTCACTTGATTCATGTATTTACAAAACTTGATATATTAGTCTCAAATGCTTGTTATTCTATAGGTCTCTAATGATAACTCGTTATTAGATCTTGATTTATCTGATGAAGAATGATGCATGATATGTTCTTATACACCCATTTGGAGATTATGTGCTTTCATGGCAAATATAGTTTATTGAAAGCTTGCTGTAATTATTAGCAATGCGGCTAACCTTTCCAGTAGCAACCACATTTATCAAGGAATTTTAGCTTCCATGAACTGATTTTTTGATTGAACTGAAATCCAGTAGCATTTATATTATGTATTTTAAAATATGCATGCATTTATCCTCTTGTGTACAGATATGTTTTTCTAGTTTGCCAGGAGAAGCAATAATCATCTGACTAGTGCAGCCTATCAGTGTCTTCATATTGAATTAATTTCATTCTTTTAACTTAAAATTATAATCAAGATTAGAACAACTTATTCTAAGATGCATGCAATCTGAAATTGGCACAGCAAGAGTTTGCTACAAATGCAAGAAGATAGAGTTGGCTCATTTGCTTTTAAAATGGATACGATGAATATAGCACATGTAGGGAAGAATTAACTAACTGGAACAAAATGTTTTTTGCAACTATTCCTCTCAGCTGGAAACCTTACTATCACTTTTTTTTTCAGATAATAAGAAAGTCCATAAACTGCAAAGGCCTCTATTTTTAATTATTTAAATCCTCCTGTAATTCTGTACTTCATAGGCTGTTCATGATACTCCATCATCTCTGCATATATTCTTCAAAAATACAAATTTATTTTTTAATAATCCTTCAATAAAAATTCTGGGTTGACACATTTATATTAAGCAAAATGCTATCTCAATTTAATTACATGATATAATCCACAGTTATAGTACCCCAAATACACCTGATCTTGGTTAATTACATGATATATGCAGACTGACTATGCAACTCAGAAATGCAGCACACTATTCTCAATATTTTGTATCAAAAGCAAAATAGTACATAGAGTGTGGGACACCAAAGTGGATAAACCCAAGGTGTGATTCTATTTTAGGGATGAGATTTTGAGTAGGAATAAATACATGGGTTACTTCTTCATATAAACGTGAACTTATAGAGAAACTGGAGTCATGAAGCAAGAAGGCAAACAGTAAAATGAAATATAATAAAACATTTGCCAACAAAATTAAGTTCTCTGTTAAGTACAAGTGCCCCATAGATTTTAACCTAAACTTGGAAAATTTCTTTAGAACACTGTGACTCCAATAAAGCCCATGTGATGTGCACTATATATAAGGGTCTTAGCTAGCACTTAAAGTAGGCATTTAGCCTCCAGAGCAGCTGTAAAATTCAATTCTATTCCTCACACAATTACCCTGTGTAGTTAATGTGTTCTCTGGTACGACAACAGCTTGAACTATTTTTCTAATGTTGGTTTGTGATTCTTTAGCATAACAAAGGAAACAAAAATAAATGTGCATTTATTTTGTATTAAATCACTGTTTCTTGTTGCTTTGTTTCTTTTTTTTTAGCATGATACCATTTTATCATGGTACCATCAGGTCATTCACATTTAAAAAATATTATTGCTAATAGTACTAACAATAGCAATAACAATGATAATAATGATTGCCAAATAATTTTTGGCTCAAACATCCACTTAATTTTTGTAGGAAATACTATTTTCTGGGAGAAAGTTTATACATTTCCCAGGGACTGTTATATACAATACAGAATATAGTTTTCTTCCTAGAAAGTATGATTCTGACTTAGGCACAATTTCATCATTCTTTCCAATTATACACTTCCAGAACACCTCATCCTCTCAGTGGTCTTGCCCAATCAGGAGAGTTTCTTCACAAATGATATCTCAGTCACTTTTCTGATTCCCCCTATTGCCACTCAACATAGCTCTTACTTGTAACCTCTCTCTATGGGTAATCCTAAAGCCTGCTAACAACTTCAGTTGTTCCCACTGCTAATCAGGACACTGCATTACAGTCAGAGCTGATTTTCTCATAATTACATGCCCTGCCCTAAAATCAATGATTAATTTTTGTAGTGTAAAATAAAACACTGGTTCTTTGAGAAGAAATAAAAGGCCTTTAAAATATTATGGTCAACTCATCGCATAGATTTCCACATATGCCTTTACTATCCTCATTTTCAAAAATCAGTCTTCAGATCTAAAAGTACCTTCCCCGTATCTAAGTATTTAGTTACCTTTTTCCCTCTTATTAGGAGGTTTTTCCCTTACCTCCTCTGCCAGATAAAACTCTGTATTTTTCCAAAAATCAGATCAGTGACTACTTCTGTGGGACCTTCTGAGACTACATGAGGCAGAATTACTTCCCCCAGATCTTTCCTGTAGTTTGTGGCTTCAGCAACAGTATAGCCACATTAACCTTCGATTTTAACTACTCCCATATTTAAAAACTTGTGCACATCAGATTCTAGAATGCATATAAAACTAAGTGATGTGCTTTATGAAGATCTCTGTTACAAGACAGAAGAGATATAATTCATATTTCTGGTATAGATTAATTTCTTTGTCACATGCTTCCCTCAGTGGGGAAGGAGACTGGGAGCACAATCATGGACAACTATACTACCAACAGATGGCTGGTAGCTGGCTCTCTGCTGGTGGCTGACAACGCTAAACAACAAGATGGGTATCAGCTAAGTAACTGACAAGGCTACCACCCTTCTGCAGATAGCGAACTTTATTAGAATCATATAGGCTTATATAGTGTCCACGTGGAAGTTGTAGCCATAATAGTTAGCCTTGGGAAAAGAAGAGGGAAGGTTAAATGAATATACATAAACATTCTAAGCAGACCATACAAAAACATCTGTGAACATGTAACCTGAGGACAGGGAGCACCAAGACCTGCACATATTCCACAAGCCACTTCTGGCTGGGGCCCCAGCTTCCTGGGACAAGTGTGCAGCAGCCAGGAATCCTCAAGTGACCCTAATAGTTCTTGATAAACGACTGACTTCAAACATGCATTATTTACACATTTAGGCTGCTAGGATGTAGAAAATATATGTATATTTCTTCTTTGTTTTCTAATCTCATACCTAAAAGATAGCAGTTTTCCTTGTATGTACTGAATTATCTTTAAAATTGCTTCAATGTATCTTTTATAATTTAACAGGGATAAACTGGTTCACTGAAACTGTCACATCAGTTTATACATTCTTTCTACATTCTCATATGAGATCCCTCCATACACATACATGATAGATGCATCTGAACTTACAAAAAGGTTATTCATCTATAAACTCAGCCTAAGTCAAAATATCATCAGTAGAAAAATGTTATGCTATATCTAACCTGCTGCACACCATATGTTTCAGTGACCACCTGACTCACTAAGAGGTATAGCTTCTTGCCAATGCCCAATACCAAGTGCAAGGATCATAACATATATTGCTAGTCAAGATAAATATATGAATTCAAAATTTATATAATTTCTACTAAGAACATATTGCTCTTACATCCTCCTAAAAATCAAAAGAATTATTAGTCAAACTATAATAATTTTCAGGGATAGTTTATGAGTATACACTTACATATGAAAAAGAGCAACACCAGAATTTAATATGGTTCTTTCAACTCTTTGTAATGAACCAACTAACCAGTGCATTCATTGGTCAACAGGTGCCAGAACAACGTGTCCAAGAAAGATGCAGGTTTGACCTCGGAGCCTGGAGAGAGATCCCTTCCAGAGAAGACAGTGAAACTCAGGTGCAGTAGAAAGTAAGATCAATAGTGAAGAAAACTGATGCCTAATGGGCAACATCTCAATTTTTAAACACAGAGCAACACCACGCAGCATATTCTAAATTACATTCTCAAGTCACAAATACTAGCAGCAGTCAGTCTTGAATTCATTTTAAGGATACTAAAAAGGTTCAACATTAGTGAATTTTCAAGAATTCTGGGCTATTCTACAAGGCAAAGTGAGATGTACTGGTATGTTATAACATTTTTTAAAATTTAAAGTCTGTTTGGCAAGAAATACATCAATAATTTTAGAAGTTCACATTCCACACTCAAAACAGGGCTAATCGTGTATTTGGAGTATATTCTTTGTCTAGGAATTATGGTCTATATTGAGCTGTAAGCCAGAAGAGGCCTGTAAAATTCTAATTTGGTAGCTGTGCTTCCATTTCTTGACAAACACCTCCTTTTAGCACTGGGGAACTTACTGCTTTTTTGCAGTTCTATCCTCTTTCCCTATAAGAATATCCTTTCTCTAGGATCTGATTTGGGCTCAGTTTTTGGCCCAAGGCAAATAGACTAACAACAAAAATGACAATTGTTGGATTAATGTTACAATTTCCATGTCTATCGGTACGCTTATGCCTTTAAAAGTGAGTCACGAGTTCAAAGGCAGAATTGTCTAATAGGCAGAAGTTAACAGTGTGATTTCCCGGTAAAGAACTGAGGAAGAGACTTGATTAGTCCTCTTAAAAATGTATAGGTATCAAAAACTCTAAACATCTTCATGCATCATTCATTTCTGCTTTAAAAAATTCTTAGTAATTATTTTAATTCTCTAAGCATGATCGACACTGCTTAATTTATTCTTTGTTAAAATGTCAACATCTGTTGTCATCTCTCAAAAGGAAATATTGTTTATGCCTTTGTAGCAATTAATTACTTGTAATTACTATGGAAACAAATTACATAACTGAAAAATCAAGGTTTCATGTAATATTAGAATAATATTCTTTCATAGTATGATTTTAAATGCTAGCATTTCTAATGTGATTTTAAAATAGCACATAAGGAAACATTTTATAGTCTACGAATTAATTTTTGATATATTAACAGTAATAAAAGTAAGGATTTTATAAGATATTTAATGGCCTGAAACTAATTAGTACAGCAGTGATACCACCTGACTTCCGCTGTATGCTCCTTACAGCTTTCTACTGTAGCAATACGGTCCACCAATCCAGGGTGTGACAAGCTGCCATTTGCTACTCTCACAATACTAATATGGGTCAGTAAAATAGAAGGCTAAAGGTGTGGTAGAGAAAACTGATGATGAATTCTTCACGAAAATACTCTTACTTTCTCATGAAAACCCAAGAGCCCTTATGATTATGCATCTCCTCTGACATGGGAAAGCAGTCTTATTAAATTTTGAGACTACTAAAAGTTTTCAAATATAATAAAGCTATTAATGAAACGTTGTGTCTAATTTTTGCAGATTATACAATTTCACTTTTTATTTTGTTTTGCACCATATTGAGAAATGAATAATTTTCTTTCACCTACTTGTAGGAGTTTGTAACGCCTGCATCACACACAGATACACAGTAAAAAGGAAGCTAGATTTTGATGGGATGTAAAAGACTAAAAATAAAACATCAACACTGAATTTAAAGGGTTCCATGTAGCTCTCTGAAAGTAAAAAAAAATTACTTTAGCTAGAAACATATTTCATCAGCAAAAGAAGCAAGATAGACTTTGAATATTTTATTGCCTTCTTTTCTAAGTTTTACAGTTGTCATAAAATGTAGTTTTCTATTAGGGACTAAACAAACCTGCCCATCAAAGTGATATGCCCAATAAAAGACAGTCTAAATGTTTTCAGCAGTTTTAATAGTTAATGAAGACACATTTTTATAAAATTAATAAATACATTTGCTTTCATTTAGACTGAGTTTAGTGAAGCATTTACTACTAAATGAAATTAAGTATATTTTAAAGATGAGTGACTTCGTACTTTATTGAAGGAATGCTATTGTAATTTCAGTATCTAAAAGATCACATGACCTGCTTTAAAGGAACATAGTTCTACTGATAAGGAAACCCATATCCCATCTGGGTACAGCCTCAACATAGTTATGGTTTTGTATGTAACTGAATACTGTGTCCTTGAGAACATCATTGTATAAATGGAGAAAATAGATCATAACTCACGTCCCTCCAAGTCTATCACTGTGAAGTTCTTACTCCCAACATGTATCTTATTTACATATATTCAGAAAGCTAAGATGATCAATAAGTGCCTATTAATTATATCACATAAAATTTTAATCAAAATTGTTATCAAATAGTTATTTACTATGTCATTTCACATTCTGTCTATGGGTCAGCAGCATTAGCATCATCTGAGGTCTTATCAGAAATCCAGATTCTCAAGATTCACATACAGTCCACTGAATAAAGCTTTTCAGTTTTTGTTTTGTTTTGTTTTGCTTTGTTTTTTGAGACAGGGTCTCTCTTTGTAGCTCAGGCTGCTCCTGAGCTCACTATGTAGCCCAGGCAAGCCTCAAACTCAGCAGTCCTCCTGCCTCTGCCTCCTGAGTGCTGGGATTACAGGCATGAACCACTGCACCTGGCTAAAGCTTTTCATTTTAACACGATCACCAGGAGATTCATATGAACATTAAAGTTTAAAACCACTGACTTAAAACTGACTTCTTCACCAAAGTGATTCCTTCCATAAAATTTGAAATGTTTAATAATATCCTATAGTTGACATTCTGTCATGAAAGACACACTTGGCTTAATATTCTCATTTTTCAATTTATAAGTATTTCTGGATGAAACATATCCCAGCATGTGAAGTTCTACTTCTTAGCTGTTAGTACTAAAAATATTAAAGTGTGATTTCTAAAAAGAGGGCATGACAATGAAAAGCACAGGCCAACACTGTTGGGAAATGTTTTGGTATCAAATAAAAGAATGGTCACTATGGATGGCTGAAGGTTTTAGGAGAGACAATTCCTAAGATGATATTAGAGAAAAAGAGAAAGGCTGTTCATTCATTTATTCATTTCATTCAAAGTATTTAGTAAGCATGCAAGTGTCAAAACCTTACCTGTTTTGGGAACACAGGTCTATCTAATACCTGTTTAAAAGTTTTAAGCACTTAGAGCTCACATTACAGTGAAAGATATTCCAAATTTGCAACATTATGTCATACATCCTCTCACTCAGAAATAGTTCATAGTTTTCAATCATGACCCCGGAACTTGAGTTAACTTAGAAAAATATTTTTCCCCAGTGCCATTCCATATTTTAAGTATCTTGACATTGTGGTCTACATCTTACTTTGGATATGTAATGTTTACTCCTGAACTTTATAAAAGCAGACTGAGATGTGAATATTCAATGTTGGAAAAGTGTTGGTAATCAATGCGTGTTTGATTTGGTCAAACCACAATGTAGATTAATGAAAATATCAGGTATGATTAAAAATATGGTGAATATTTAATATTTTGAAAAATATTTATAGTGAAATGCATGTGGCCGTTAGTTCCTCTCAAAACACTCACACTTGCTTCTGATGTTCTTATTGTTCTTGCCACTTTGTGAAGCAGTTTTAAAAGTCCTTTTTCCAGAGTGTCTTCCACTACTTTGTTAATGGCTATCTTAACAATTTGAGTTGATTCAAAACATTTACATTTCCTAGTCATTTTGACTTTGAGGGAAGAGCCAGAAGTTCCATAGTGCGAGATTTAGTGAATAAGGTGGATAAATACATGACAGAAGAGATTGTTTTTCCTTTGGATGGCATGCAGCGACAGCTTTCATTGAGTTTTGGTGACACTTGTAGAAATACTACAAGAGAGAGACTTCCACAACTGCTTCAGAAAGTGGCAAAATAATGGAATGAGTGTGTTTGAAACAAGGGAAGTATTTAAGGGGCCTTAGTAGTAATGTGTCCTTTGCTGTCATAAAGAATTTTAAAAATTAAAACATTCACTGTGTATTTTGACTATATCTGGTATACATGTGAGATATAGCTAACTATCTTTGTAAAAATATCTGCTGCAGTACTGCATTATCATTTCTTCCAAGGAATATATCACATTAATATTTTCATTCACAGAATGTGATGTATAAATGAAAGTCATTTACAAGCTTAACCTGTAAAATTCCTTTCATAAATATTGAAAATGAATCAAGAATTAGAGTAATATAGAGGATTTGCTTAGAAGACATTTTTGCAAGTCAAAAAATAACAGTTTCCATTTTATTGTATATCTAGGAGAATGCTTTTTAGTTAAAATGTTACTCACATTAGAATGGTCTGTGTTTAAAATCTTTTACAGGGCCGGAGGGTTAGCTCAGTGGTTCCAGCGCCTGCCTCGAAAGCGCAAATTGCGGTCCTCAGTTAGATCCCCGGTAACCACATATAATGCTGGGCGTGGAGACTCACGTCCATCAACAATCAATACTATGTACCACAGTGCCGGGCGTGGTGGCTCACACCTGTAATCCCAGCACTCGGGAGGCAGAGACAAGCGGATTGTTGAGTTCGCGGCGGCTTGCCTGGGCACCATAGTGAGCTCAGGGACAGCCTGAACCACAAAGCGAGACCCTGTCTCAAAAAAAAAAAAAAATCTTTTACAGTTACTCCTATTGTCAATTCTATTCTGACTTATATGTTTCAAACTTTGATGGAGGAAGAGAAAAAATTCAGGCCCAGCTAGTGATTTCTATTAGTACAGATTCCTTATGGATTTATTAAGCCAAATGTTTGGACATTAACTCACTCAAGATAAAAAGAAAAAGTAAGAACTTTCCAAGGGACCATGTGGTTCACAAACTTTTAACAATAAGCCAATTTTCAGCCAATCTTGCCTGTAATTAAATATTAAATATTTTCAGTTAGTAATAGGTTTCTAATCACATCAAGATAGACAGACACACACATAAAAGTTTCCTCATGTATTTGAATATGAACAGTTCTGCCCTTGCTTTCAATGCACAGACCTTACATACTTATTAGATTTAAATATATTTCTGTTGTTTTTTAAACAACAGATGGCTGCCATCTTGTACACTTCCATTTTTACAAGAATGTGTTTATTGTTGCTAAAAAGCCCCAAACGATTGTCATTTGTTATTCTGCCTGTATGTGTTTTGATTTGTACGAGGGGACTAGTTCAGGAAGAAGTAAGACATTAAATACAAAAGTTAAAAATCTAGTAGTTCTCTATTCCCAGATTCCCATGTGTAAGTAGTGTCAGCATTGGAGAAACGATCTTAAATAGAGCCCAGCCAGAGTGTAGACCTGGCTTAGGTTACAAACACTGTTATCAATAAATGATGTGATATAACTTAATCTGATAGTGAGTTTTAGGGTTGCTCGTACCCTACCCTGCGTTAATAATCAGTCACTGTCTCTGGAAAGAATGAAAGATATGCAGTAGCATCAGATGTGAAATGATTGAATCTTCTGTTTTGCTAAAGTCCATTGTGGAAAGCAAGCATTTAAATGTGCTTATTTTATTACCATATATCCAGTTAAACACGAACTTAAATAGCACTGCTAACATTGCTTGTTTGACAAAAAAATATAAATTTCTGGCCTCATATACACAAAGTTTGAGTGTCCTTATTTGATGACTTTTATCAGATTACTATTGAGACCAATATTCTGAGATTTTCCTCAGATGATTAAGAACAGACTGCAAGGGCTAAGGATGGAAAGCAGTGGTACAGCGCATGCTTACCATAGGCAAATACCTATTTTCTGTCACCAGTACACACACACACACACACACACACACACACACACATGCACATGCACACGCACACACACATACTCAGACAGAGACTTCAAATTCCTTTCTTTAAAAATATTTTTCACGAATTTAAAAAATCACATTGTAAAGACAGATGTACACCATTGTTCATAGCAGCTCAGTTCATGATAGCTCAATCTTGGAAAAAACCCAAATGTCCATCAACTGGACAGTGAATAAAGAAGATGTGTTTTTTTAATATAAAATGGTGTATTATTCTGCCATAAAGAAGGACAAGATTGATTCATTTATGTGCAAATGCATACACCTGGAGGGTACACTAATAAGTGAAATAAATAGATCACAGATAGGCAAATACCGGATCTTTTCTTTGATATGAGCACCTGTAGATGCAAATGAGCTCTAGAAAGTATGACAGTTTTTGTAGAATGGGAAGTTTCCAAAGGAAATTTGGTGTGGGAATGTAATAAGGGGAAGGAATAAATATGATTCTGAAAGAAAATAAAAAAGCATGTATATAGGGGGTGGGGAGGTGTGGGTGGGTAGGGATATGGGTAAAAATGAGAATTAACTTGTGTCGTATATTAGTACAAATTCCCCGATGCTATGTGTGATTGTGAGATGTATATAAATTGTACCAGTAAAGAATTTAAAAAAAAAGAATACTTTTCACTGTCTTCTCCCCTCTTCTCCTGCCTGTTTCAGTTCCAGGATTTTTACAAAGTCTAAAACATAGCCTTTGGGGCCAGTGATTTAGCTCAAGTGGTACCACACCTACCTTAAAATACAAACTTTTAGTTCCAATTGTGGAAAATTATAAGAGCTGACATAAATGGAAGGTGGAAATGAGACAAATTCATGAATCTTATGAAACATAAAATCTATTTGAAGAGGTGGCATATAACACATTACAATATAAGGCAGGGTGCAGGAAATGCTCAAGAGGGTGAAAGGAAGGTAAAAGAGGTCTAATTATAAGAGGAAAGCAAGATTATTTCTCAGTATAATAACCAGTACATAAACAAGCTGGATGAGATCAACTGTGGTTAATATTTAGGGGAGGAAGCATGTGCAAACTTCTTGAAAGTTCCTTGACTCAGGATGCCTATTATATTTAGGAATTGGCAAGGAATCGTATGTGGCAAGAATATGAAGAAAGTTTTAGGAGATAAGGAGAAGTTTAAGTTATACCTCAGAATACATAGAGAGTCAGTTATTGAAAGCTATGGGGTCAGCAATAAGTGACAGTGAATTAAGTGAAGAACTGAGTAGGAGAGATGGTAATAAGAGAGATTTGGGGATAGGAAGGGAAACAGAGGATCAAAGGCTTGCATGGCCGCAGAGAGTAGGTTGAAAATTATAGTCAACAGTTATTTGTTTTAACTGGAAAGGTGACTTTCTAATCACTTTAGTCTGGGAAAACAAAAACTAAGATGTAGTTTATATTTTAAAAATGTAACAGACACTACTGAGTTTAACATTCCCTCCTCCTTGAATTTGTAACCCTTTCACAGAGCACCTAAATGAGCACTCATTCAGTGTTCAGGTCTAAATGCAACCATTATTTCTTTGGAAGCTTTTACTCACTACCAAAACCCGGATACGTGCCTTCTCATGGGTTCTCATGCTCCGTTGCACCTCTTTTAGCACTTATGTGTTTCTTTTGTCTATGATTATTGTTATGTTTTAGATCTATTATGTTCCCCAAGAAGTTTGTGTGTTCAGAGGGGCCTTTAGGTAGGTGACTGGAACATAGGGTACTGTACTCATCAGTAGATTAATCCCTTGAATGTACTTTCAGAAAGTAGGGCTGGGTGAAAAGAGGTGGGTTACTGCTGACAACACCTAAAAGGATATATCTCCCTCTTTGGCTCTACCCTCTTCTGTCACCCTCCCCAGGGCTTACAAAATAATAGGGGGTCCAGGTCAGGGGACTCCAGTCCCTCTGAGCCAAAGGTACCCAGTTCAGACCCATGCATAAGTATGAAACCAGAGGACATAGGTGTCCAGAGTGATATCTCTTCCCTCATCAGGGGAACACTCAGGAGCTCAGTATTAGATCTCTCTGCTTCTCAGAGAGTTCACCTGTTGGGAGATGAGGCTCCTGTATCTGTCCCTATAGGAATTTATGGACCCCCGCCACCTGGAACAATTGGTTTGATACCTGGGAAGTTCTCTCTAACTTTAAAAGGCATTACTGTTATTCCAGCTGTTACTGACTCTGATTATAACTCTGAATTGTGTGTTCCTGTTAGTTCTACAGTACTTTGGGTGATAGAACCAGGAGATTGTATTGCACAATTCTTGCTCTTGCCAAAACCAAAATTAAATAATGCTAACCTTAAAGATTCCCAACAAAATCCTCAGCCACAAATTTCTCAAGAGGTTTATCTCACCCAACAGATTTCCAAAGCCCATGTGCAAAATTAAATTAAATGGCAAAATCTTTACAGGGTTAACAGATACAGGTGCAGATGTATCCGTCATATCCACATCATTTTGGCCCCCAGCTTGGGGTACAAAACAAGTTAAAACATCATTGGTGGGCCTTGGTGCCCCTCAACAAGCTCTACAAAGCTCTATACCTTTACCTTATGAAGGACCTGATGGTCAGATGGGACACATTTGTCCTTATATAGCTCCCATACCTGTAAATTTATGGGGCAGAGATTTGTTAGAAGAATGGAGAGTTGTAGTGACTACTTTGTCCCCTGAAACTTCAGCAGCTCAACAAATGATGTATAAAATAGGATATGAGCCAGGAAAAGGATTAGGAAAGCAGCTTCAGGGAAAAATGCAGTGTATAGATCAACAAGAAAAAAACAGTAATTTTGGAATTGGATATGATCAAAGCTTTTTAGCTGGGGCTATTGAAAAGGTTTCTCCACCCAAGGCAGCTTTGCCTTTGGAATTAAAATCAAATGATCCCATCTGTGTTACTCAATGGCTCCTAACACAGGAGAAACTAACTATTTTAGAGCAATTTCTATCAGGGCATCTCAAGGGGCATTTAGAGCCACCTGTGAGTCCTTGCAACACACCTGTCTTTGTTATTCCTAAGAAGTCAAGCAAATGGACTTTGCTTCAGAACCTATGGACTGTATATTTAACACATTGTATGGATGAGACATTCATCTCAGCAGGTACTCTACAGGTGCTTTTACAGGACTTTGCTGTTGCAAAGAAGGGCTTACTACACTTTGGATTGTGTATAGCACCTCGGAAGTTCCAAATATCTGAGCCTTATACTTACCTGGGTACTTTGGTATCAGAGCAGTCTCTGAAGCCACAAAAAATACAATTTAGAAAGGACAAATTACAGGCACTAAATGATTTTCAAAAATTATTAGGTGATATTAATTGGATTAGGTCTAAAATAGGGTTACCAAATTTTCATTTGTGGAATTTGCATGAAATATTACAGGGAGATTCTGATTTTAATTCCCTTAAGATATTAACTCCAGAAGCACAAAAAAGGTTACAACTAATAAAACAAGCCATACATAACTGACAGGTTTTTTGTATTAACTCTAACTATCCAATTTATTTGTTTGTATTTAATACCTCCCATTCAACTACAAGTTTTATAGAACAATGCTATGAAAAGCAAGTCTTTACCATGAAATGGCTGTTTTTATCTAACAATAGTCCATCATATATTAATAGATTTATTCACAATTTCTTTCTTATTTGGCATGTTAAACATAATACTGGTATTTCATATAATCCACAAAGATGGGCCATAGTAAAAAGAGCCCATGCCACTCTCAAACATCAGTTGCTTAAACAATCAAAAGGAGAAAGTCAGCTGCCTCCACAAGCCCATTTAGATCTAGTTGTTTATGTACTTAACTTTTTAAATCCTGCAGCAGATTTCATACAACTACTGGCTATACTTCATTGGTATATAGATGCCATGGCTAAGACCCAGAAACCACAAGTCCTTTGGAAAGATGTCCAAACCGGTAAAATGAGTGGCCCCACTGCTTTAATAACCTGGGGGAGAGGCTTTGCTTGTGTACTGACAGATACCAATAAAACCTTGTGGCTGCTTGCCTGGAACGCACAACCATGGGTCACACTGGTGGAATCACCATGTCTGAAAACAGATGACAGCACCCCTGTTGAGACTGATGGCTCATCTGCACCAAAGCTACCCACCTCACCTGGGATGACTACCACAGCCATCGCAGGACCAGGACCAAGAAAAAGTCCAGGACCAAGAGGGAGAACAAGTATAGATTCATAGGCCATATATATATATATATATATATATATATATATATATACATATATATATACATATATATATATACACACACACATGCATATATATATACATGTATATATATATACATGTGTATATATATACATGTATATATATATACACACATATATATGTATATATACATATATATGTATATATATACATACATACATACATATATATATATATATATATTCACATACATACACTTAGGGTAGTAATTTAACAATGTTCCTTACAGGTATAAAGCACTTTTCTTTCCTCTTGACTCTAATCATAAGATATCTCTGTTAATTGGCCTAGAGAAAGTTTTTGACCTGTCTTAATTACAATTAGAAGCCTAAAAATTATACAAGAGATATTATAGTTCAGTTTGGCCAAATATATTTGAGTGCACTCTAATTTTATAGATTGTCTTATATGTTTTTTTTTTTTTTTTTTTTTTTTTTTTTTTT
>PVIC010020089.1:0-29900 GCA_004025085.1 Thryonomys swinderianus | reverse complement strand
ACAGGCATGAGCCACCACGCCTGGCACTGTGGTATGTGGTATTGATTGCTGGTGGGCGTGAGTCTCCACGCCCAGCATTGTTTGTGGTTACCGGGGATTGAACTCAGGACCTTGTGCTTGCGAGACAGGCATTGGAACCACTGAGCTAACCCTCCGGCTCCTCTTTCCTATTTTTAATGGAACAGGATGCTATTCTGTATTTACTGACAAACGTGGGAAGACTTCCATCTGGGCCCCCCCACTTCATGCAGCCGTTAGATTCCTGAGCACTCCCTCATGACCACCTGTGGCCAGCAAATTGCTGCCCAGCCACTGTGGGAGAACAACTTGGGACAGATTGCTAGGTGGCCTCAGTCTCCTCATTTACAGCCTGTGGGGAGCATTTGTCCTTCTTGTCTTCCCTCCTGGCCCCTCCAGAGAGGACATCTACCAAGCCCTGCAGAGATAGGCAGAACTTCTCATCGGTATGGTAGACCAGGCTCCCAGGTGAAGAGCCTGGGCACTAGTCATCCTGTGTAAAGTGAGCTGTGGGCCGCCGTGGAGGGGAATGAAAACAGCTCAGCGCTGCCCTCAGGACATGGACAGATATAGCCCCTGCCAAGGATGTTTGCTGTTGTTCTGCCAGTCAGTCCACAATGAATATCTTCCAGCTTAATATCTGACCCCAGTGGAGAAGGTATTATATTTTTTGGCATCAGAATGTTTATAAAGTGGCACAGAGTGGTTTAAATATCAGGAAGAAAATCTCAGTGGTGAGAATACCAGCAATTAATACTCTACATTATATAAGGCAGATATAGCACAAGGGATCTTACAGATGAGAGACACAGGGTAGAGAGGTCTCCTTACCGTCAGATGTGCCAGATGGAGGTGTGAACTCCAGTCTAGGGACTCCAGAATCTCTTCTGTCCAGGTGGGGACTGATTCTAAGTGTAGGAGGCCTATGGGAGCTCCCAGTTGTTCCCTGCCTTTCTGGGACCTTGTGAAATCCTTTGTAGATCATGTGATATTTGTGAGTTTCTTTCCCTGCCGTAAGTCCTCTTCTCTCCTTTGCCCCTCCTGTCCTCCTGTCCTGCCCTGCCCCTGCCCCTGTCCCTGCCTCTGCCCCTGCTTCTGCCTGGCAGGCTCGTGTGTGTGTGTAAGCTGCAGGCCTTCTGCTGGGGTACCCCCCCTCCTCCCACCTCTCCCAAGTGGTGTGGAACTCCTAGGCCTTTCTCTTCTCCCTTGTAAGTTTACTTCTGGAATCAGAGCCACTAGCTGGTGAGAAAAACCCTGGCCAAAGAAGTGTGGGTATTAGGGCATTTCTGCGAATCTGTGAGGAGATGTGTGTGACACACTGTCATGGCTCTGAAAGTGTCCCTGGTGAAAAGATAGAGGTGGGGAAGTGTGATACCCTGTCAGAGAAGGGCACAGGCCTGGTGCCCAGTGGCCTTGCAGTCTTATGTCTGTCTGTATGATCTTGGGCACATCACTGTCCCTTCTTGGGCCTCAGAGCCTTAGTAACCTGATGATCTCTTAGGTCCTTTCTGCCCTGAAAGTTCTAGCCTTGAATTGCCTGTCTTAGGAAATACCTCACTCAGAAGCATTTGCACTTTACCTTTTGCCCTTGTATAGCTAAGGTTTGCTTTTCAGCTTGTGCTAATTAGAAAGCGTTAATGTGTGTTTTAGGAGTAGTAGGAATTCCAAGCCATAACTCCAAGCTCTCCCAGGGATGGAGATTCTTCAGGTAAGGACAAGTTCAAACAGGATCCCTGGGGTTGAACAAGGGCCTGAATACAAACAAGCTCGGGGCACTCATTTGCTCCCAGGAGCCTAACTCAGTGCTTTGGAGCTTCCATGCTGGCTAATCAGGGACTTGGTATGCAGAAACCCAGGGTTCAGCTACTGGTCCTCTTGAAGGACACCTGCCCAGGGACAGGTGTGAAGTGCAGTGTAGCTAGGAGAGGCTTCTGGGGTTCAGGGAGTTTGGATGGGGATTGGTAGATCTTTGTAGATACTCAGTCCAGAGGTCCCTCTTAGTGAGGTCTCCTCTCTGGAGAATGGAAGGTAAGGGTGGATCTCCCTGAGAGTCTGTCAGCTCTACTGAGTTACTGTCACTATTTGTCAAGTGAATTTTGAGTGTCAGGCAGAGTGATAGGTCTGCTTGACAGGTCTGGCCACGTTTAATCTTCCAACACTGGGCTCCTGTTACCTAGCCACACTGTACAGATGTGGAACCTAAAGTTTAGAACTTAGGTTGTAATGTAGTGACTCCTAGGGCCTGGGTGTGTTCTGTTCTGACTCTTCTGACACTGTTGTGTGTTAAAATCTATACTTACACACTGAAGAGCCTTTCATAATAATAGGGATCTGGGCCATTTGAAGTTGGAAGGTCCAGTTATTCAGAGTCTGCACTGCCTGTGGTGTAGCTGACTTGATCTGAGAGCCTTGGCCGCCACTATCATACGGAACCTGGACTTTCTTTGTCCCTCAGTCTCTACATGTGGGGACTTGTACCCAGTTGGTCTCACAAATTTATATTTGCTACTTGGCTCCTGTAGACACTTGAGTTCACAAACCTGGGCTGAAAGATGACGGATCTTGTGCTCCCTGAGTAACATAGATGCTAAGTGTTAGAGGTAGGGTTTAGATTTTGGGGTGTGTGTGTGTGTGTGTGTGTGTGTGTGACTGAACCACCCTGCTGTCTTTCTCAGTTGTCTGAACCCCAGCAGGGAGTTTTGGGTCCTTCATCTGTGCCCTGGAGTCTCAGGTGCAGCATCTGAATGGGGAAGTCTGTAAGAGTCACTCTCTTAAGAGAGACGGAGGTCTCCAGCTCTGTCTGCGTGCCTTATGGCAGCGAGGAGGCATCCTTGCACTCAGGGCTTAGTTCAAAGAGAAACTAGTTTCTTGATACACAGCATGTCTTTTCTGAATTGAGGGCAGTTGCTTTTTGTCTTTGTTTTCTTGACTTTGGTTTCTGTTAGCTGGCAGGTTGACTCTAGGAACTGCCACCTCCTTGCTCCTAAGTGAGTTGCCAAAAGGCCACACTGAGAGATTGTGTTTTGCTCTAGTCCAAATGGAGGCAGGAAATGATTTTGTCTGTACAGACTGTGGGTGCATGGGGTTGGTTGGGTCCCTAGGGATAGGCAGTCAGCATGTTGGGTCTCCTCAACAGGGTGGGGGGGCCCGCAGGAGGCTTCCTGCATTTGGTGTTGGTCATCCAGCTGTTTCCTGCTGATACAGAGAGCAGACAATGCCATGATGACTCCTCTCCAGCAACTGTCTATGAACAATAGCAGACCAGGGTCAGCCAGGGGTGGCGTCGGCACCAGTTACCTATTTACTGTGCGCTGGGAGGAGCCATTAGCACCTCGAGCCACTTGCCTGCTTTCTTTGGTGCCCAGGGCCCTCTGTTCTGGGCTGCTTCCTAGCTATCTTTTTGGTTTCCCTGTGGCTGTCCACACCCTTTGGGCAGAGCTGAGCTGGGCCTCTGTGACTGTGCTACCCAGCTACTGGCCTGTTGTCCAGGCCTGGCTCTGCCAGGCCTGCCTTGCCCCAGAACTGAGGTTCAGGGCATTGGCACTCGAGGAGGTTCTGAGTCTCTCTGCAGGCATCCAGGCCTGGGTGAACGTTAGTGAGAGCAACAGCTGTGTGAGTCTTTAATCTCCTCCTGTGCTAGAGGATTAAACAATTTTTTGGTGGGTTTGTTATTATGTATTAGAATTTTTTTTTTTAAAGCTGCCATTTACTGCATGTTTTCCAGGTTCCCATCACAGATGCTAAGCACTTCACAAACATTGTGTAACCGAATCCATTCAGTAGCTCTCCGAGGGAGGGAGCATTACTCCATTTTGCAGATGAGGAACAGAAGTTATCAGAGGACAAGTGGGTCTTAGATCCTTCTCACTTCAGTGCCCCGTGCCATGTGACTTCCTTGCCAAGGACATGGCAGGGAAGCGTGGGCAGAAAGATCACTTGAGGCAGGAGTTCAAGACCAGCTGGGGCAACGTATTGAGACCTTGTCTCTTTTTAAAAAAATTTAAAATGTTGAATAAGTAGCAGTGGAAGATAGGTAATTTGAAGATGAGGATGGAGAGGTGAGCAGGTTTTGGTACCTGTGCCTTTTGAGTTCAGGGTAAGGTGTAAAGTACAGTGAGATCAATAGCAATCGTGGGGGCTGCCAGGATAATTTGGAAGTACATTTTTAGCTGGTTGATCAGCAACCAGCAGAAGACACTTCAAAGAGAAGTGGGAAATTCCTAGCCAGCAAGACACACTCAGCTGTCAGCCTAATTTAAACTTGGTCCATGTAGAAGATACTGAGATACAGTGCCATTTAAGTCTAGAGTTGCAAAAATGCAGCATCACTTAAAATTAATTTCAGTAGGTATTTGACATTTGGTATTGAGTCTTAAAAGTATCCATTCATAGTTCTGTTCCTTGGAATTTATACTAAGGAAGTTTTGTATATGATTTAGTATTCATTGCAACATTATTTATAGTAGCGAAAAAAGGTAAATGTACCAAATACTTGACACTAGGAAATTAGTTATGTAAATTTTGATGCATTAAGTTTTATTAGTAGCAGTGAGAAGATCTGGTGTGTTATTGTAATAATAAAGGAGATAGGGCGGCTGGGGATTTAGCTCAGTGGTTCCAGTGTCTGCCTGGCAAGTGGAAGGTACAGAGTTTGATCCTTGGTAACCACATACCACAGTGCCAGGCCTAGTGGCTCACGCTTGTAATCCTAGCACTCAGCAGGCAGAGGCAGGAGGATTGCTATGAGTTTGAGGCTAGCCTGGGGTATATAATGAGTTTGGGGCCAGCCTGAACTACAAAGCGAGACTCTCTCAAAAAAAAAAAAGAAAAGATAGGGAAAGTTAGGCAGACACAACACAGGTCCTTCATAGTTGACATGAAGTGAAGTAAATATTAACTTAAAGAATATATTCACTTAAGCAAACTCTCAGGGCCTATATTGGGGACAAAAACTAGTCCTTAACCAAAGGAAAGAGACCTTGGAAGAAGTGAAATGTAAATAAAACAACTTGCTTTCCAGACATCAAAGGCCCAACTGCAACCTGTAGCTTCCCTAATTTGTTAAAGTACACAGTACACTGTACACTGCTACAAAAGACTGTACAAAGGGCCAGTGGACTTAAACATTGTGGTATCCATTTTAATAGAACCCTCTCCAACTAGTGGGAAGCTTTTCCTTTTATTCTTTCTAATGAACAAACATATGATCATTCCCCACCACTTGCTGATCGCTGTTTTATTGACTGTAGTCTTTGTTGCCTGACCAAAGCAAGGACTTGAGAGCCAAGGGGAGGTGGATATAGTAATGTACTCAATATTTAAGAAAGCTACAGGAAAAATCTGAGATAAATGTTTTGCAACATCCCATAGATTGCATGGTATCCCATAAATTTGTAGTTTTTGTTTTTGTGTATTGGTTAAAAATAGATTTAAAATAAATTTTAAAATAAATTTTGGATACATTCATGGTCTGTTGTACAACCTTTTAAAAAATCATGTACTCAAAAATTATATATAATCACAGCGAAGCTTCTGAAAAACTATTAACATTCATACTGTTATGATTTAAACCTCTACATACTGTAACTATTTTTTTTTTTTTTTTTTTTGAGACAGGGTCTCGCTTTGTAGTTCAGGCTGGCCCTGCGCTCACTACGTAGCCCAGGCAAGCCGCCACGAACTCAGCAATCCTCCTGTCTCTGCCTCCCGGATTACAGGCCTGAGCCACCACACCCGGCACTGTGGTATGTGGTGTTGATTGCTGGTGGGCGTGAGTCACCACGCCCAGCATTCTATGTGGTTACCAGGGTGGAACTCAGGACCTTACACTTGTGAGGCAGGCGCCAGAACCACTGAGCTAAATCTCTGGCCCACTATTAATTTTTTTAATAAAGTAAATAAGGATGGATGAAATACACCCAAAATGCTAATGGTGGTTAGTGGTAATAGCAATTTTCCTTTTCTTTTTTATTTTATATGCTTTGTATGGTCCTTTGACTAATAAGAGCAGAAAAGTTAGAAGTGTCTGCGGTTTCGGGGCCCTCGGGTGCGTGGTGGGAGTCTGCTGATCTGCCCTGTGCACAGTGGGCCCCAAGTCCTGGGGGTGGAGGGATTTCCGGAGAGATTCCTCTGGGTCCCTTCCCTTCTTTCATGTTCTTCCTCTCCAGTTTTCCCCCTTAACTAGATATAAATTTATAACTGGAGGATAGTTTTTAAATTTTTGTTTTGAAAGTTGGCTGTGTTTCCTGAATTCTGTGACCAAAGACATTTTAATTTCTCAGTCTCAAAGAAAACCCTAATTCAAATTCCTTTCTATTGTGTGATCCCAACTGATTTTTTTTTCTTTCCGGTTCAGATGGTCTCTATCACGCAGAATTTTCTCTTCCTCCCCTAAAAGGCCTCCAGAAGCCTGGTGTAAAGTGGTACTTCTTTGGTGAGGTGTGCTGGGCAGTACTGGTGGGCCACGCTCACAGTGAAACGGGGAGAGGCAAGCCTGCTGTTCAGCAGTTTGGTGGTGCCTTTGAAATTGACCCTTGGTGAGCCAGAAGGGCTTTTGCCATCCTAACTCAAGAAGGGCCTTTTTGTTTTGTGAGCTCTTGATCAGGTCTTAGCACATCATTTGGAGGCCTAAAACCTGCTGCTGGGATAACCCTGGCCTTTGGGGCAATTTTCACTCCCAAAAACAAACACTTCCTTGCAGTTCGCTGTATTTAAGTATGTAAAGAAAATGTAATTGGCAAAGGAAGCTGGGGCAGGAGGATCACTTGAGTCTTGGAATTTAAGGTCAGCCAGGGCAGCATAGTGAACTTTTTTAAAAAAAAGTAATCTACAGTGGTTAAGAAAATGGGTTGGAAGTGGAGCTTCACATCATGGCTCGGTCTTCTCTTAACTGCTTAAGAGTCTCACTTCTCTGTAAAATGAATAGAATAAAACCTCACTGGAAGTTGTAAAGATTAAGTGAGCTAGTGCTTGTAACTGCTTACTGAGGAATCAATAAATATCCTGCTGGTGTTAAAATATTAGTATTACTTATGGAGGAAAATCTCCATCATATTCCCTGCACTAGGAAGTGGTTCTGTAGCTGTTACCTCTCTGATGTGGGCCTGACTACTTCCTCTTCCCCGGGACAGCCCTCAGGACCCCTCATTCCTCCTTTTGGGCCTGCAAATATAGAAGGCTGACTCCCCCAAATTCTTAGATGTTTGAGCCCACTGGACAATAAATAGCTTTTAGAGTCCAGAGGGCCTGTTTTCCAATTGTCTTAAGTCCAAATATCCACAGTGTCTCAGTAAATCCCTTCCTTGCTTATGATGATGGAGTCACCACTTTGGTCCTTAATGGATGAAGCAGGGACAAAAATCCTTGGGGACAGCAGTCATAACCATCACTACTACTGTATTTCTCTTTAATTTTACTTATTGTGGTGAAATACACATAACATGAAATCTGTTGTCTTAAGTGTGCTGTTGAGAAGCGTCCCATATTTACATTATTGTGGAGCATTGCTGTATCACTGGCACCTATCTGTAGAAATTTTTCATCTTCCCAAATTGAAACTCCATCCTTACTGAACAGTAGCTTCCATTTCTTCTTCCCTTTCTACTTTCTGTCCCTATGGTTTGACTGTTGAAGACCCTTTGTATAAACAGCCATACAGTATCTGTCCTGCAGTGACTGGCTCATTTCACTCAGCATGTCTTTACCGCTCCTCCATATCACAGCACCTGTCAGGGTTTCCCTTCTTTGATGACTGAAGAATATTTTGTCTTGGATAGCACAGTTTGCTTGGCTACCAGTCTGTGGTCACCAGGCTTATGTCTGGCGCTCAGCTACCATGCAGCCTGTCATCCTAGAATTGAAGTCCCATTGCCCTCCTTTGGAGTGACTCGTCAGTGCACATGTACACACACACTGGCAGCGTGTGATTGAATATGGATGTACAGCTTGGGTCATAGCGTGTGTATTCATAGCTAGATACTTGTATGCTGGAGCCATTTATGTATTTCCTTATCAGCTTTAAAATGCTCTGAGGCTAGAAATTATCGTTAATAATTCTTCACTCAGCTCCTGAGGGTCAGTTTTAGGAAGCAGTAAAGGATCTTGGTTAGGAGTGTGGCGTTCTGAGGTCAGACCACATGGTTTGGCATCCTGATTCCACCACGTATTAATTTGTCATTCCGTGAGTTATGTAACTTCTCATTACTCGGTTTGTCTACTTTTGAAATGGTGGTGAGGAGGTTAATTATCTCACAGGCTGTTACAAAATCACAGAAGGAATGAGATGATCCATGTATAGGTCTAACATATGTCGGATATGTTATGATCACTTATGAAGATTAGCTTATGAAAAAATTAAGGCCTCCACATCGTTTTCTGCTTTGCCTCTTTCATGTTAGCTGCCTTGGGAGTAGCTGACATGTGAGATGAACAGGTCCCATCTAGAATAGAATGGACTCTATTGGTGGTCCAAGTCTGCACAAGACCTGCTTATTGAGGGTCTGGGGCTCCCCTCTCCCACCCCAGGAGGGTGACCTGCCTAGCCCTGCTTGTGTGTCTTCCCTGCTGCCTCTTTCTTCCAGGCAACCACTTGTCAGTAGGATGAGCTTGGAAGCCATAGGAGGCCTTGGCAGCCTGTGCCTTTATGGTTCCTTCAGGGTGGCACCATGAGGTGGCTAGTGAGTCGGTTCTCCACTGCGTCTGGAATCCCTAGGTCACTCCGGAGCACTGTGAGCCGTGCGCCTGGTGGCTCCAGCTGCCTGGCCAGTTTGGAGGCCTGAGCCCCTGTTGCCCATCCAAGCAGCACACTGGCAGGATCTGGGTGGAACCCTTTCTCCCTAAAACTGGTGAAGCAGAAGTTACCTTGTTTTTTCCTTTTTCCTCTAGCAAATGTTTCCCAAAGATTTATCAGACCCTTTTGCATTTTCTGCTTAGTATCTGCTTCTTGGCCATAGAGTGGCAGGGATAAGTGTTCTGCTGCTTGGACTGGAAGCCGAAGGCAGGATCCAGGTGGATGGAGGCAGAGGTGCTGCCCCTAAGGTAATGTGTCAGAATCCCTTGGGTGAGGGCCCTCCTCAAGACTGGTCCTCAGTGCTGGCTTATGGCGAGGTGGCAGAGTGGACACTTCCTGGCCATGTGACCTTGAGTAGCCATCCTCACCTTTCATCACCAGCATCCTTATTGGCCCAACAGTTAATAATAGCCTAGTCCACGAGGGAGTGAGGATGCACTGAGATGATCAATATGGAACACTGAGCACAGCATCTGGCACGCCGAGGTTCTCCCAAAATCTAGTGTCTTCCATTTTTATAGTAAATGTTATTTCTGCCGTTTTCAGCCTTGTGTTTCTTTACTTTCCTTTCTTCCTATGTACCCTGATGCCGTTAGGATCTCTGAACCCTTGTCTTGGTCCCTGCTCTCCTTTGTGAAGCCACCTGGGAAGTTCTCAGTTCAGCCGCATCGGATTTCAAGGTCACCTGGGCCAGCCCTTGTCTAATGTCTATTCCTCTGAGCAAGTCCTTCACTTGACTCATCCCTTACCTTCTCTGATGAGGTATTTTCTACTTCCCTAGACTGTCTATTAGAGTTTGTAATTTTCTTCCTGTTTTTGAAAAAAACCCCCACAATATTTATGCAGCTCTTTATGGTCTAGGATTTGACAAATACATTCATTAGGTCATGTATGTCCCCAGGACAACCTTCTGGTTGATGGTGTTCTAGTTTTCACAGAGGAGATCACTTCCCTGCAAGACCAAGTAAAGAGTGACATGCAAATGCCGGACGTGGTGGCTCACGCCTGAAATCCCAGCACTCGGGAGGCAGAGACAGGAGGATTGCTGAGTTTGCGGCGGCTTGCCTGGGCACCATAGTGAGCTCAGGGCCAGCCTGAACTACAAAGCGAGACCCTGTCTCCAAAAAAAAAAAAAAGAAAAAAGAAGAAAAAAAAAAGAGTGACATGCAGGTGTGTAACAGTGGGACTTGGCTAAGCTGGGGTGTTTTGACGGCATCACCACCTTTCTGCACTGATGATGGCTCAGCGTGCAGGAGCTATTGCCCAGGGGCATAAGTTTGAATCTCAGCTTCTTTGCTTACCAGGTGACTGTGACCTATTACTTATTACTCCCTGTCCTAGATATCTGGATTTTCACCTGAAAATGGGCAGGACAATTGCCTGAGCTCCGAGGGCTGTTGTGCGTTTTCAGGGAGAGAGACCTCGATGCTGGTGAAGCTTTTAGGACTTGCCTTTGTGTGGGCCATGTGCAGGGAGATGAGCTCTGGTGGGTGCTGGGCTCTTGGGGGGCTCTGGACTCAGAGTTGGCAGAGCCAGTCTTGCCCACTGACTGGTGTTGGATGGCCACATCCCCCTGAAGTTCTCACCATGTTTTAGAAGTTGTATATAATAAGTGCAAAGTAAAATGTATTAGTATAGCCATTTCATTAAAGTATACACCTCTGTGGCATTAAGTACACTTCCTGTGTTGTAAAACATTCACCATGACCTGGTTCCATAGGTTTGTCATCACTCCAAACCTCTCACCCGCAGTGTCCCTAATCCGTGGCAGTCAGTGATCTGATCTGCTGTCCCTGTGGACTTGCCTGCTCTGGACACTTCATGTGAATAGAATCACAGAATATGCGGCTTTTGTGCCTGGTTTATTTCATTTAGCATAAGGTAATCTTCCAAGTTTACCCATGTTGTACTGTGTAGCAGGACCTCATTCTTTTATGGCTGAGTAATATTCCATCATATTTAAATGATGTTTATCCATTCTTTTGTTGATGGACAGTTGGATTTTTTCCATCCGTTGACTGTTGTGAATAGAGCTATTGTGAACATTGATGTACATGTTTTTGTTTGCACACCTGTTTTCAGTTCTGTTGGGTATATACCTAGGAGTGTAATTACTGAATCATATGGTAATTCTGTTTTACATGTTGAGAAACAGCCAAACTGTTTTTCACAGCAGCTGCATCATTTTTCATTCCCACCAATAATTGTGAATGTTCTAGTTTCTTCATGTTCTTGCCAACAATTGTTGTTTTCCATATTTTGAAAAAGTTATGGCTGTCAGAGGTGAGAAGTGGTGTCTCCTTGTGGTTTGGATGTGCTCTTCTCTGACAACTAAAGATGTGAAGGCTTCTCCTTCAGTTTAGCATTCCTGCTTTCTCCTGACCCAGTTCACAGCTGCTCCCATGGTCCTATTCATGCTTTTCAAAAGGGGGCCTCATTTGTCTAGATCCTGTTTAAAAGCCTGGCTCCCTGGGCAGGCCTCCAGTGAGTCTGGGCCTGGCCAGTGCAGAGGACTCCACTTCTGTACTGCTTGTACATATTCTGTCTCTGCTGGTCACATGCAGAGTTCTTGAGATTGGGACTCTTTATCCTACATGGTCATGGGCTGTCCTCTGTCATCCCGGTTGGTGGCTGTCCCCTTCCACAAAGTGCAGGGCGAGGACAGATGTAACCTGCAGGCTAGCATGGGGCTCTTCTTCCTCACCTTTGGGGCACTTACTAGTTCACCAGGTTGCTGTTGGCTTCAGCCTGAACTTTCCCATCCCTCCACAGGATGTCTGTAGAGAGACCTGGAGAGAGCCCCACTTCCTCAGAATCATGTCACTCCCTAGTATGACTCAGAGCCACTGTTCTGTTTTTTGGGTGGGTCTGTGGTCCAGGCCTATTTCTAACTGTGGAATCAAAGCCTGTCCCTCAGTGAAGGAATCTCAGGCATGAGTGAGCAGATGGAGGAAGTATGGGAGAGTTGCTAGGGTTTGTCCCTCTGTTACTAAACCACTCCAGCGTCTGCCTTACAGCCTTATTTCCTTGGAGACCTGTCCTTGAGACCTGGCCCAGTGGCACGTGCACCTCCAAGATCAGGGCTGGTCTCTTGAATGATACATTTGTTATAAACAGTATCTCACTGTTATGTGAGAATTTGCTGTAAAAAAGATATATATGAAAATCTAGAGTTCAGTGTGAATTCCTAAGGTGTGGTTATACCTTTGCCCAGGGAGAGGTCAGATGAGATGATGTGGGCTCCAGATTCTCTAGACCTTTCATCCTGCTGCATTTTTCATTTTTTTAAGCTTAATTTTGAAATGAAGAATATCATCAGGGTGAGTGTATCAAGAAAAAGGCATTCAGATATACCCTAATGCAGTGCTGCCAAAGCAGCAAGCTTTGGCATTTTCTCCACAGGTGGTTCTACTGACTGGTGTGCAGATGTGACCAGGGGTAACAGGAAGAGAACCTGGAGGGGAGGGGAGGGGAGGGAAGGTCCTGAGGATCAGGTGTCTTGAAAATGTGTTTAGGGAGCAGGGCAGAGGGAATGGCACTGAGTGCCACTGGCCACAAACCTCGGTACAGGGCAGCTTCTAGCACAGCCTGCCCTTCCTGGGTGGCTGTCCTCTCTAGAACCTCTTTGGCTCTGTTTAGAAGCAGTGTCAACCCCAGGGCTGTGGGGAGAGTTGCTCCTTCGGAACAGCACTGTGGAGGAGAGCTGAGTGACAGGCCCCAGGCCAGAGCCTGCCTTCCTGTGTCAGCCTGGCTGGGCCTGTGGCCCTGGGTCCTGCCCATTGCCTCCCTGTGGGTTACAGCTAGGACAGAATGGAGCCAATCACCCCGAGCAGGTCAGCGTTCTCACACCAGCGTGCGTGCTCCATGTATTTGGACTGTTAAATAACTAAGCAGTGGTTTGAGATTTTTGTCTCTGAAGATGAGTGTATTATGGAAACAATTACACCCTGGCTGTTAACAGTCATTGCCACACCTAAGGATAAATTAATGTTGTGAATAACTTGACCTGAAAGGGATCCATGTGATGATCCTTCACTGTCCAGATAAGAACTTTTCAAGGTTTGAGGAAAGAAAAACTTGCCAGGCAAGTGACCCAGCCATTTAGGAGCCAGTCAGGGCTGGATCCCAAGTCCCTTCATCCTGCCTGCCTCCTGGTGGCTGGGCCAGCACACAGATGGGCCTCCCAGGTGAGGCAGCAGCTCTTCCGACAGGAGGTGGGACGTGCTGGGGGCTTTGAGGTACAGTGTGGTCTGGCCCAAGGGCCAGTACTGAGCTCATGGATGTGAACCCTAGCTGAGAGCCAGTCTGATGGAAAAGACGAACTGTAACTGAGGCACCCCACCAGAGCAGGGATCCTGAGAGGGACGGCATGCAGTGTGGAGAGGCCAGGGCATTTGGACTGGCAAACTGTCTGGGTAGAGAGCAGAGGAAGAGCAGCGGTGAGCATGACCAGCTTGGGCCATGGCATCTGACGTACCTGTACCCTCGGGCAGCACTCTGGCTGCAGGAAAGTCACTTTGGTTCATACAGGGTGATGAGCAGTGCTCTTCCCACTAGAGACCTTGGGGGTTAGTCAGCAGCCTTTGTGTTTTTCGGGGAGTTTTTTTGGACCTTTTCATCTTCTTTGGACCACAGTTCTGCCAGATCAGGTTGGCCAAAGGAGAGGCTGTGGTTGGAGACCTGCAGGTGGCCTTCCGTTTATTGCCTGCTTTTACTCATGCCAGCCACTAGATGGCAGCAGGACACCTGTCACTTTCTGGAGCCCTTGCTATTGGCATATCACTTGTCACTAGGGTAGCATGGGGGGTCTCAAGTTCTATACTTAACCGGCTCAACGATGAGAGAAGACTGAGACAAAGGCAAGGTGGCCCACCGTGCTCCCGAGAAGTGGCTTCTCAGCTTCAGCTGTTCCGGGGTTGCAAGTTGACCTTTAGGACCCTGTAATGTTACTCAGACTCTTAACAGAGCTCCAACTGGTGGGGGAGTCTTTATAACATCTCCCTGGCTAAGCTTGTAGTGCTGCAAAGGGACTAGAAGCCAGACCTAGGGTCTCTGAGGAGTTACCAGGTGTTCCACCTGGAGTTGGGCAGCAGACGCAGGTGTTGACGGGTGTGATGGTAGAGAGACGGGCTGGCTCCTGGCCTGGGGGGGACAGTGTCCCAAGACCGCGGACATGGGCCCCCTTGGCAGTGATAATAATAATAGTGAGCACGTGTGAAGGCCTGTGTGAATCAGGAGGCACAGCCCTTCCATCCTCTCTATCCGTTCGTCCCCCGCAAAGCAGCAGGTTCTGTTGCCACACTGGCTCCCGCGGTTGCCCTCAGCACTTGTTCCTGCTCACAGGGCATCACCAGGCCCTAGGCTGGTGTCAGGGGCTCTGTGAGCATCTCAGCTTCATGAGAACTGCAGCGACCTTTCTGTGAGCCAAGGTTTTCCGGGCCTGTTCCCTCCTCCCTGTAATACTGCAGGAATCTGCCTGTGGAGCCCAAGCCCTGTCCTGACTTCCTGATGGACCCACGACCCTGACCCTGCTTCCTGCCTCCCTCTTGGACATGGCTTCAGCGATGCCCTTGTGTACTGTGCCCGGCCTGCCCCGGAGCCCAGGGTGCTGCCCCTGGGTTGCCCTTTCGTGGCTTCCTGTCCCAGTCTGCAGTCCTAGGCTCTCCCCATTCCAGCTCCAGCTGCAGCCGCCTGCTGTGCTCCTGGCAGGAGGCTTGCTGGGGTGGCGGTGGGGGCTTTCCCCTTGGCTTCTCCTCTCTCGATTACATCAGCTTACAGCCAAATACCCCTGGGGTCTAGTAAGGGAGGGAGGGCCTTTTATTAATTTTTTTCTAAGGGAAATAATTCCACCTCTTGTCACATGATTTTCTATGTTCATCTCTTCGGGGGGTTGATTTCCTTCCCTCCTCCTTTCCCAGCTCCCATGATGCTCTGGGGAGGGGCAGCTTCGTTTCCTCGGCTGTGGGCTGCTGCTGGTCACAGGCCTCTGAGGAAGGTGCTGTGAGTGGGGCTTGGGTCCTGGCTGTACTGCCCGTGGGGTGTGGCCTCAGGGTGGCCATTCCCCTCTCGGGCCAAACCTTCCTTCTCTAGGTCTGCCTCTGTCCTCTGGATAGCGAGTGGTTCCTACCCTGAAATGGAGGTCTGTGGCCCCATCTGTCCACCATCCTCTGGTTGGCCCAGTCTTGGGGCTGGCTGTGCAGGAGGCTGGGAGACTGGCACAGCTTCTCTGGAGAAGACAGATCTCCACTTGAAGGGGCTTGAAGTGTAAGAACAGCCAGGAAGGAGAATGAGCTGTTTCTTCCCCGTTTATTCTCAGTCCTCCAAGAGTCACAGGTGTGACCTGGGTAAATGAATTAGATGGGTGGAGGCCCCAGTGCTCTGTCCGCCCCTGCTCCCTCTGTTATAGGCAGGGCAACAGCCCTTCCTGATCTCCTTCCTGTACCCCTCTTTCCTTTGTGCCACTTTCTCCCTGCCCCTCCCCTGCACCCTCCCTGGCAGCTGATTCCAGAATCACTAGCCTGCAGACAGGACAGGTCCTGGACCTGCTGTTTGAGGGTTGCTGATGAGGGCCCAGGTCGCTCTTCTGCCTTCTTCACTTCTGCCCCATTCTGGGTATCCCCCAACCTGTAGCCCACTGTAGCCTCTCCACACATGGCTGCATGGCTGAGCCTTGAGGCAGTCCCTGCCCAGGGCCCACATCTGGCTGAGGGCTCAGTTTTCCTGGCTGTAAATTGCCTCCTGCTGCCCCCTGGCATCTGCTCAGGTTTCAGTCTTACTCACCCTGTTCTCGTGTGTGTGTGTGTGTGTGTGTGTGTGTGTGTGTGTTTGTGTGTGCATGTGTGTGCCTATAGGGGGAGACCAGCTCGTTGTTCCCTCTCTTTGTCTGAGGCCAAAATGTTTGGCAGCATCTTTAGCAGTTCCCCAGTCCCGGTTTTGGTGAGCTGTGGTTTTCAGCAGATGGAGAAGCAGGGACAGTTGGAAGTAGATTACCAGTTTTCTGTTCACACTGCCCTCCTCCACTCCTCCCTACCCTACTCGAAGCCAGTCTTGCTGGGCCTGTGTCCCTTATCTTTGTGGTGGGAGGCGCTTTCTTCTTGGGGCCTGGGTCATGATATGGGACAACTAGGAGCTGACAGAGTTCTCTCCAGCCTCCCTCCCTTCTGCCCCTCCTTGCGGTAGGCCTTGACCCAGTGTTTAGCCTCCCTGGTTCCCTGAGAGTCTTAAGGCCTCAGACTTTCTAACCCTCCTACAGCTCCGGCACTTGTCTGGTACTCAGGCCGTGGCACTTATGTTGCCCCACCCATGTCTCCATAACAGTAATGTGAGCCGGTTTCCTGGGATGGTCCCTTGCTGCAGAACTGGCCTCTGACTGTCGGAGCTCTCAGACACCCATGCTCCAGGGCAGCCTGTGCGGGTGGGGGCAATAGCTGAGTGCTCCTCATGTGTCTGTGTGCCGGGGCAGGTCTGTAGCAAGGTGAGTCTAGAGATGGAAAGCGAACCTTTAGCTGTGATGTTTTAGGTTGTTGGGAAGCTCCAGGGGATTCTTGGAATTTGGTGGCTGGAACCGAGGAAACTCTTCAGGGTCTTTCTGTTGAAGCCAAAGGACTCTCCCATCAAACAGAATGAGGCTGGTGGGTGTTGGCCATGCCTTGTTCTGGAATGGGTGGGAAGTAAAGAATCTACACCTGCTGTAGTTCAGAAGCACTGCTCTGAGCATTCCAGGACAGTCCCTGAAAGGAACCTGAGCTTTTCTCAGGAAATTCTGGTGGGATTTTAGATTTGGCATAGGATATTGAGAAGTTTACTGGGTCTGATGATGGGAGCCCAAGGAAAATTCCACATTTCCTGGGAGAATTTGAATGAAAAAGGTACAGAAAATTCAGGGGTATTTCACTTTGTAGTGGAAGACATGGGGGTATTCTCGATCCAGTGTGGGAAGCCCAGGGTGAGGTGTTATAAAAGCAGAGAGCAAAGCTTGAGTTCCATGTTGAGGACACAGGACTATCTGTCTTTCTGGTGAAGGTTAAGGAAAGAGAAGGCTCAGTGGTGTGGGCCAGTGGAAATTTAGAGGTATTGGTTTATTTATTTGGAAGATTTGAGGAAACTTGAATGTGTTTGGAGTCGAGACCAAGGGATTTCTGGGAATGGACAAAGGAAGCCACAGTAGAAACCAAAGGGGAAGTTGGGGTTCAGAATTGGGAGTCAGAGGGTAACTATATGACTCCACTGATCAGGACCAAGGCCTTCGGAATCCTGGCTAAGGAGGAGGCTTGGTTGGGATTTATGTTACTAAGGTTTTTTGAAAAGGAAGTTTGAAAAGATCTCTTCCCCTCTGCACTTAAGGCTTGTTTCTTAGGGCCAGAGCCTTCTGTTTTGTGCAGCTTCCCCAGTCCTCTGGACACACACGAGGGTGTCTGGATGCAGATCCCGCAGCCCCAGCCTTCTCTGTGTGACTCCTAATGGTTTTCCCAGCCTGTCTCCTTGCTGTTCGGCTGGCGGTGATGTGTGTCCTCATCTGTCTGCCGCACGCTGTTGTGTTCCTCCTCTTGGTGTCCATGCCCTTCCTCCCGCCTAGCCCCTGCCCTGCCAAGACCCATACATTCTTCAGAAGCTGGTGGGAGCCCTGCCTCTCTGGGGAAGCCTGGTGTGATCTTATTACCCAGTGCTTCAGCCTCCTCTGTGGCCTATGGCATTTGCTCTGGTCCTCATTTGCCCTTGGGTTGCATGACAGTGGTGCCAGCTCGCTCTTATGTTTTGACCTGATGTTCAGTGTGGACTGGTCTCTCCAGCCAGATCATCAGGGGCCTGAAGCAGGCTCTGTGGGGCTTCGGCACTGTGGCTTCCACAACATAAACCCAGTGCTTGGAAGAGTGGTGGTGAATTTGTGCACATGTGCTGTAGTAGGCTGTTTGTATTGGTGAAAACCCTAACATGTTTGCCATCACTGGCCTAGAGGTTCCCTCTGGGCTGGGACCACTCAGCCTTAGCTGTGTCCAGCTGTCCATCCTGCTGTGGCGGTCCCCCTGGCCTTGCATACCCACTGCGGGGCTCCCTCTGTAGTGACTGAGTTGCCTGTTTCTCTGGCTGGGCCCTGGCCCTCTGCCCTTCTTGGCACCTGAACAGGATCACGGCTGGTTTCCTTTTGTGGGGCCCCTCCTCTATTTCTCCGGTCCTTTCCTGTGTGGAGTTGATGCCATTCCCAGGCTGGTCTGAGTTGTAGGAAAAGGGCTGTGGGATGAAAGGTGATATATAAATGTAAGGCGATGATTATTTATTTGACAGGGACAGCTGCCTGTGGTAAAGAATGTAATCTAGTAATCCTTTTGTGAAAATTGGATCCGTGGCTCAGCACACAGCCTGAAACAGCAGAAGGCCATTTTCCCCTCCTCTTTTGCCTGTTCCCACCCCTGTCCACAGTGATCTTACAAATTTATGGGTCTTCCTACATGCCTGCACATGTGGCCCTAGAAGCATGTGTATTGTGTGTACATGCCTTCTTCTGCCCTGCTAGCATATCTATATGTCCATGTTGTATACACAGGTTCTGTGTCCTTGGTAGCATGTTTGTGTGTGTGTGTATGTGCGTGCATGTGTGTGTACAGCATCCACAAACACATTCACTGTCTTACTCTTGCTTTTTTGATTATTGTTAACATCTTATGTAACTACCAAAAGTATCAAAATGAAGACATTGACACGAGCACAATATGATTAACCAAACCATGATTTCATTTAGATTTCACTTTTTTCTCACTAGTGTCATTTTTACTCCAGGGTCCTACATTGTATTTAGTCGTCCCGTCTCCTTAGGCCCCTGCAGGCAGGTAGAGCCTTCATTTTCCTTCGTCACGACCTTGACAGTGCTGGAGGGGACTGGTCCGTTCCCTTGTGGACAGTGCCTCGTTCTGGGGAAGTCTGGTGTGTTCTCAGGATTGAACTGCAGCTGTCTTTTGGACAGGGCAGATAGCAATGGTACTGTGCCCTTCTCAGTGTGGAGTCAAGGGACCCACATGGCTGTGTTGAGCTCCTAGCAATGTTACCTTTGATTCCTTGAGGAAGAGATGTTAGCCAGGGTTCTCCACTCTAAAAGTACTGTTTTTTCCTCTGAAATTAATGAATGGTTAGGAATAGCTGTTTTGATGCTGTACAAACACCTGTCCTCAAATGTCTTAGCATGGCTGCAACATTTTTTTTTTTTTGTGGTGTTTGACTAATGTTAATTTTGTTTCCTTCATTTCTTCTAGAGCATGCAGTAATTGGAATTCTCCTGGAAGACCTGTCCCTGCTCTGTCATTTCTTTCTTTATTCAATTATTAAAGTTATTTTATCATTACAGTCAAAATATATATGCATAATAAATGTGTAGATTTGATTCACAATACATGTATTTTATTCTGTGAATTCCAGTTATAATTCAGGGATTTGTTCTGTTGCTCAGACTGCTCTAGCTGTAGCCATCAGAGCTGCTTCAGTTGGCTCCTGCGACCTTTAGAAGCACCGCTTCCCTTTCGAGCACTGTTTCTCTCCGGCAGCACAAAGGCTGTAGACTCATGCTCTGTTGTTCTGCTGCAGCCCGAGGTTCATTACTCACCGAAGCACCACGCTTCTTTTCCTGGAGAACGGTGTTTAGATCCTGAGATCCTGGCACTAGGTACACTCGTTCTGCTGGGTGCCGTTGCTTTCAGACACTCAGAACAGAGCGAGGAAATGTGCCTGCCAACTCGTACGTGCACACATATCTATATTTATTTCTTCTTATATTGTTAAAATTGTGAGTTCATGCTGATTTTTGTTTCCTTCCACTATGACAGTTTTAGAATTGAGAGGAACCTGGGAAATCAGGTCTCCTCACAGAGAACAGAAAGAGGGTGAGGGTTGGAGATCTGGTCGAGGTCACCTGGCTAGTCACAGTAGTGTTGAGGGTGGAACTTAGGTCACTGGGTACCCACTAATGTCTACTCACTGTAATGGGCATGGCAGACCCCAGGGGCATCATCTGGCTGTAGTGAACTGAAGAGTGGCCTCCTGTATCTTTGTAGATACAATCACATTGGGTTAGGAGGGACACCATGCAGAAAACTGAGAGGTAAATTTGGACACAGAGATGAAGGAGTATGTTTATGAGAAGGAAGCAGAGATGGAAGTACATTCCCAAGGACTGCAGCGTCTCCAGAAGTGATGAGGAAGAAGCCCCCTGGCTGGCAGAGCATGGTCCTGTGTGCTGTTGATCTTGACCTTCATCCTCCAGAACCAAGACATGGATTTCAGTGGTTAGAGGCGACCTGGTCTGTGGCATTTAGGAGCCTGGCATAGTGGAATTTCCAGTGAGTGTCTTTTCTTGCCCTCTGTGCATGTGGGGACTGCTTCTTCCAGGATCATCCCCTCACACCTGGCATCCTGGCTGTGTCCTTAGAGTGAAAGAGGCTTGTTAGCATAGGAACCTTTACCAGATTCTGAACAGTAACTGCTGATGGTACTTATGCCACTTTCCTGTTATCTCAAAACATTTACATTATGAAGACAGGCTGAGTGGCACGATGCAGTTCTCTGTCATTTTCTTGACTTCAACTTTGTCATGTTACTTGGTTGCCTTGGGTAGTTTAGGGTGCCTCCTAGAAAATGGAACTTCTTTTCCTACACAGAGTCCACATCCTGTCAGGAGCACACCATGTAAGCTCCACTCTGGGCACCCTTTGGTGGAAGTCATGTGACTCACTACTTGGGCATGAGGCAGGTCCTGGAAGACTGTTGCTGCCTTGGGGTCAGAGCTGGGGTCATTTCCATTTGCCTTAAGTTCTTGAGCTCACAGAGCTCGCTAAGAGTAGCTCAAAGCTTTCAAAGAACTGGCCAGCCCATGGCGTTCTTGCTTTTTGTCCTTCTCTTGGCAGCATCTTATTCAGCAAATGGCTCTTTATGTCCATGTGTGTTGAATTACTTACCTGACTGAGGCTCCTCCAGTGGTGGGGCCTAACCCTTCACCTGGTTTCCTGTGGATTTTTTCCTCCTTTTTTCTGAGGACAGAGGAACACTTTCTCAACACATCTTGCCACTGTGGGTAGAAGATTCCCATTTACATACAGGGAAACTGAGTCCCAGAAAAAGAGAAGGTTTCTTGCCTCCCAGCAGTAATGTACACACGAGGGCAGGTGGGGTGGGGACCAGGTTTCTGAGGCATCCTAGCAGGCCCCTCTGCCAGGTTCACTGTGTCCTGTCCTATCCTTATCTCTTTGTCCAGATGGCTAGAGGGAGGCATGCCTGGTATCAGCCAAGGTGATGTATGCCCACCTGGGGCTCAAAGCAGAAAGGGCGCAGGCCATTACGAGTGTCAGGCTGGGAAATCGGAAATGAAAGGACTGTGTGATGGTCAGCAGAGCCTCCCACTGGTGCACTGTTCTGAGATCACCTGTGGTGGGCTTCATTAACACTGGCACGCAGGAGGGAGGCCTTTGGCAGGCTGGAGAGACAGATGGGCTGCAGGCTCCTGCTGGCCCTGTGACCAAGCCACGGGGCACTCAGGCTTGGGAATGGCTTTTTAGTGCCAAACTCCTTTAGGCACAGACGTGGGGACTTTTCCCCTCAAACTGTGCCCTGGGCAAGTCCCTTCTCTTGCACCATAGACTTATCTTCTGCAAAGTGGAGAGATTGGGCAAGAGCATCCTGCAGGTCTGTCTCACGCTGCCATAGCCTAGTTTTATGTCCTGTGGTTCTTAGGGGTTGTGGCAGACAAGACCTGGGTACTCACAAGGGGTGGATCCTACTGGAAGAGGACATTTTTCACTCTGTGTCTCCCCCAGCGGTCCTTGGGGAGCTAAGGTCAGAAAGACCTTGTGAAGATATTGGTCCCTAAATAGGCGGAAAAGAAGACTTTTCTTTCTGTCCATCCCTGATATTTTGTTTGTCATTGGGCCCACCATCTCTCTTCCACCCTTAATCTTTCCTACAGGAATTTATTGAACCTCCTACCTACTGTGTTAGGAACACAACTATGGACAGGACAGACAGGGTTATGGCTTTCATGGCACTTGAGGCCTAATGGAGGAAGACAGGAATTAGACCAATAATTGCCCAAGTAATTAACTGAATTAGGTAAGTTCAAATACCTCCATGTACTCTGCCCTTCTTTGCTCTCCATTTTTGGTTCCCTCTATTCTTCCTCTTTCCTCCAACTATGTCCCTCTCCCCCTGCTTTGTCTCTGTGGTCTTTCTTAATCTTTTTAAGGATGAGACCTTCCTGGGTTTGGGCCTTTCTGAAGTTAGAAATGCATAATTACAAAATGACCTCCGTCTTGACCCTCATGTGTGAGCGGCTCCTGGTGAGGAGAGTGTCAGTGCTTGGTCCGACTTCGTCTCTTATCAGAGAAGCCTGTAGATTGGAAGCTTTGGAGCCAGACATCCTGGGTTTGCAGCAGAGTGTGACATGTTGGAGCTTGCACGTGTGCCCTCAGCATTTCCTGAGCCTTAGATTCCCTGTCTGGAATGTGGACTTCACCAAACTTCCCTTGGAGCATTTTTTTTGCATATCAAATGGGAAAATATAAGTGCAAAGACTTTGATGGAACATTGATATAGTAGATGCTTCATTTAATCTGAGTCTCCTCCTTTTGTAGTCTAAAGTTTTCTAGTCTGGGCTGGGAACAGGGAAGGTCTGGCCTCTGCAGGTCTTGCTGTGTTCACCAGGTGGTGTGTGAGGAATTGCTGGGCAGCGGGCAGGTGGTTAGACTCCCGTCCCAGGAAAAGGTACAGATCTAGAGCTAGAAGAGGCCTGGAGTGCATCACCAGCTGGAAAGAATGACAGGTGTTCTTTATGGTCCCAAACGAAGTGTGTTGTGAAATGAAGGTTGCTGTGACCTGCTGGGTGTTAGGGCCAGGGCAGCCCTCACTGAAGGGCGAGGTGGGCAGGCCTGCAGGAGCCTGGATCCTGGTGGCAGTGCCCTCTCAGTGCTGCCGCCATCCCCCTTCCTTCTCTGCCCTGACCGGCAGGTTCAGTGTGAGCCCCATAGGCCTGGCTCCACCCCACAGAGAGCGTCCACTGGCCCAGAGCCTGACAACCATTGTATGTGTGCGCCGCCTAGTGCTGTGGGCTAATACGTGGCTGTAAGCATTCAAGGGTAGCTCCTGCACCCAAGCAGCTGAAGTTTTAGTTTTATTTACTTTCTGTTCCTAAGCATTTAAGTAGAAGTGGTTACTCTTACTACTGGAGGCTGCAGGTTGGACGGCTCTGTTCTGGACTGCCAGTTTTCTGTTCAGCACTGTACACACCAGTGAGCACCTCTGGTGAAAGGTGTGTTGACAGAGATTTTCTCTCAGGGAGAAGCTACTAAGCTGCACTTAGGCTGTGCATGGATGTCGGGAAGTGTAAATTGGCAGACAGAGTCTGCCCTTGGGAGTCAGATCCAAGTACTCGTGGAGGCTGAGTATGAATCTGCATGGCGTGTAGGAGGGAGGAGCACAAGGGCCTCCTTTATTTGGGAGACAGTGCAGAACCAGGTAGGTGCTCCCTTCAGAGAGAGGCTTGAAGGTTACATATCTTGGGGTCACTGGCCTAGAGGTGGAATGGATTTTATAGATTTGAAGGAATTCTGTGAGGCTCATTTTATAGATGTGGGAACTGAGGCCCCACATGGACCAGAATATGGGCCTTCTACTTGTAAGACTTAGTGTGTAAGGCAAATGTTATCAGGCTCATTTTTAGACAGGGAAACTGGAAATAGAAGCCAGTGGAACCAAACTTTTGTCCTCGTCACAAGCTTCATTTGTGACAGAGCCATGTCCCCTGACCCTTGGGGCAACACCCACACTGGTAGGGGTTGTATTGCCTTCTACCTTCTTAGACTGGAGTCAGAATCCTGGACTTCCTTCTCTAGGGCCTCAGGACCTCAGATCTCACATGAGGGGGTTGGAGGAAGGGACACAGGATGGGGGCCATGATCCAGGCTGTGGCTGCTTTGGGCTGCTGCTCTAGGGCCTAGAACATGCAACCATGTTGCTGAGTGGCCTTGCTGTGTGTGGAATCCAGAGATACCTCCTTGCCTGTGAAGGGCCAGGAGGAGAGGGTAGCAAGGTTGAGGTGGAGTCAGTGCTCACATTCCAGTCTTAAAAAGCAATGTGCAGAGGAGACCCACGTCTCCCTCCTTCCTCTCTAGCCCCAGCTGGGACTCTGCCCGGGTCCTCCCTCTGTCCAGCTGTTGTCAACCCCCCCTTTCCCCCCTGCTCCAGCTGTCCTGGCTCCGTCAGTCCTGTTCAGGGCTGGGTAAAAGGAGGGGGATGAGGTAGGAGAAGCAGAGCCTCTCTGTTCTTGCTTCTGAGGAAGTGTTTCCAGTTGCTGAAGGAGGACTCAGTATGGTGTCTGTCTCTGGCTCTTGGGTAAATTGCGGGGCATGGACAGCTTAGCTTTCTGATTCTTAGAAGGATTGTTCTTTTACTGAAAAGCATAATAGCTTTTCCTTCATCTTCTTCTAAGTCTATGCCTGTGCTTGGTCCTTCTTAGTGTTAGTGTAATTTCCATGAATAAATAAATGGATGGTCTCATGCCTGGAGGGTCTGAGGTCTCCGTTCCTTTTGTCCTGTTGGCTTGCCATTGGTGATGCTCTGTGGGTGGCAGAAGTGATTTCAGTTTGAACAGCAAAAGGGCGAATGTGTCTTGCCCAGCCTGGACAAGGGATTGAGCATTGCCAGACTTGGCATTAGTGTGGTCTGGAGCTGAGTACGTGCCTGGCCTTGTTCTTCCTTTTTTTGAAATTTAGTAGCATCCTTGAAGGATCCTTGAAGTTCCAAAGAACTCAAATTCTTCAGGAGCTCCAGGGTGAGATGAAAAGAAGGAAGAAGTCTCATTTCTTGGCCAGACCTCAGTGTGCTCACCTGCAGGACAGGTAAGCATTGCCACCTGACTTAGTCCAACAGACAGCAGCATCATGGCATAAAAAGTTGATTTGAGCCAGGCGTGGTGGCTCACGCCTGTCATCCCAGCACTTGGGAGGCAGAGACAGGAGGACTGCTGAGTTCAAGGCTTGCCTGGGCTACCTAGTGAGCTCCGGGCTAGCCTGAACTACAAAGCAAGACCCTGTCTCAAAAAAAAAAAAAAAAAAAAAGTTGATTTGAGCCCTTTGGAGAAAAGACTGTAAGAAAAGTCACTTACTTCGTTTTTCTCTCTCAGCTTCCTTTAGTCCCAGGGCAGGACTGCATGGGTATTAGCCAAGTAACAGCCATCAGTGATTCTAGACCTGGCTCTGAGTTAGAGACATGTGGTAAGCTTTTAAATAATTCAGATTCCTGGGCCCCCATCCCAGATCCTCTGAGTCTGCAACTCTAGGTACAGAGGCAGAAATCTGCTTTTGGAAAAGCAGTGGAGGTGATTTTTGATGCAGAGTGATTTGGGAAGGTCTGGCTCTTGCACTTTGAGTAGAAATTTCCAGGGGAACAGATATGCTTATAGGCTTGCCTTGCACAAACTTTCCTCCAGAGAGTACTTGTTGTCCCTTCATTGACTGACCAAAGAGTCATTCAGCCAACCAGTGACATCGACTGACTCCTGAGGTGTGCTGGACACGGCTCTAGGTAGAGGCAGCAAGCAGTGACTGGAAGGCGTGGTCCAGCTGAGAACTAGACAAGAACAGCTCTGGTTAGGGTTCAGCACAGAAGGTTTAGAGAGCCTCTCTGAGCCCATCTCAGCCTTGTCAGAGTTAGGGCTTCAGAAAGGATCTTAGGAGGCACCCTGGGCATCCTTTGACCTGTATACAAGGTGCTGCTAATGTGTAGGGAGGTGAAAAGGGCCATGGACTAAAACTACCTGGTGAAGCAGTACTTTTGCTTTATTCATTCATATATATATATATATATATATATATATATATATATATATATATATATATATTTAATTTTTAAAATTTTTAAAATTTTAAAAATTTAATTAATTTATTTTTTTAGGGAGGCTGGGCTGATGAGGATTGATTTTGAAAAAACTGGTCACGAGGGCTGGAGATTTAGTTCAGTGGTTCCGGCGCCTGCCTCGCAAGTGCAAGGTCCTGAGTTCGATCCCGGTAACCACATAGAATGCTGGGCGTGGTGACTCACGCTCACCAGCCATCAATACCACATACCACAGTGCCGGGTGTGGTGGCTCACGCCTGTAGTCCCAGCACTAGAGGCAGAGGCAGGAGGATTGCTGAGTTCATGGCGGCTTGCCTGGGCTACATAGTGAGCTGAAGGCCAGCCTGAACTACAAAGCGAGACCCTGTCTCAAAAAAACAAGAAACAAAAAACTGGTCACAAAGCCGGGGTCATAGCACATTCCTGTTATCCCAGCCCTCAAGGAGCTGATGCAGGATGATTGGTGCATGTTCAAGGTCAATTTGGGCTACATAGTGAGTTCAAGGCTGGCCTGCACTACATTGTGAGAGCCTGCCTCAAAATACCAGTGACCAAAGCAAAACAAACTCATAAAATGACGGGTCCTGAAAGAGTGGTTATCTGGACTCTTGATGTGGCAATGTTGGTTTTCATTGTGTCACCAAAGGCCAGTCTCTTTGATTCTTAGGTTTCTTGTCTGCAGTATGACGCCAGTACACTCACATTGCTCCTGACTCGTAGAATTACAGACACCCTATGCTTGGCTTGTGTTAACTGTCAGTGAATACTAGTTTTTCTTCTCTACCATCTTATTTAGTCTCTTTAGAGCAAACAGTGTATTTAAGGATTTCAGACTTTCCAAGCCTTCCTTCTAGCTGGGGGATGCTTTAGTTAATTCTCACTTAAGGGTTGATGCAACATGCCAAGTTCTAGGCATTGCTGGAGAGAGAAACAAGCTGCCCCTTTGTACCTCAGGCCTGTCCTGGCCTTGGGGAGCCAGCCCCCTCCTGTGCCTTTTAACTCAATACTCCCTGCACAGCTCCATGCAAATTGCCAGAGCACTCAGAAGGCTTGGTTTCTCAGTCAGGCTCTTCATCCAAGCCTTTGTCCTTCCGCTTGACATTAAACTCTGTCAACATTTTTTCCCAATGAAGTTCTTCCTCCCCCTGCAAGGTCTCCAGTCTCTAGTGGGCTGTGCTAGCCAGGGACACAATTGGATTGCAATTGCTAGCACTTCCTGGAGATTGGAGTCCCCGAAGAGCTATAAAAGTCCAGGAGTGTTTCTGGCCACCTTTCTATGTGGTTTGTAATATGCTGTCACATGCCTGCAGAATGTGAGTGTGTGCATGTGTGGTGGTGTGTGTTCGTGCATGTATGTGCATGGATAATTGTTATGAGTTGAGTGTGTACACATTTGTGTGCATGCATGTATGCATTCAGCCTAAAGGAGCTTTCATATTGCATTACCTGTGTTGCTAGTTTCTGGCTGCCAGTCTGAATTGCTTAAGTGGATTTTCTGATTCTGACTCTGGAAGGCTCCCGCTCTGTACGTAATAGTGCACAGAGCCCATGTAGGGTGGATTTGGGTAATGGCTGGGCTGCATTCTTGCCATTCTTTTCTCACAGGAAAAAAATGCATGGAAACAACCCTGGGGTGGGGCTTGCTTATAGGAGGAGGGGCTGTTGCCATCTGCTGCTGGCTTCACATTTGGTTCTTCTTGCCATCCCCCCATGGCAGATGCCACCAGCTGGGTGGCCCCCAGCCCAGCACTGTCTCTCTGTGGTCTAATGCCCTGACTTGTTGGGTTGTCTTCCCATCTGTTTGTTGGGACTGTGGATCCCCCTCCTCTGAAGACCCAGATATTGAATAGAATAAGGGAGCAACAAGTGACATTCTTGCTTTCCCTCCTTCCTTCTTTCCTTTTATTCTTTTTAAAGTAAGGCGAGCCATGTAATTGAAAAGTAGAAGTCCAGCTATTAGGTGTAATAAATCCCCTTCAGTTGGGAGGCTTGCTGGATTCGGGATTTGGTCTGGCCACTTGGCTCAGACAGCTCTCTGAGGTTTTTCCTCCAGTTCTCATCCCCTGGGGAATTCACAGCAGGAAATCTCTCCCAAGGGAGTCTGATCACATTGGAAACTAGAGGGAAGGAAGTTGCTTTCTATTTTCCAAGGTGCCAGCACCCTGTCAGTTCACAGTAAGGCAGCTGCCACTTCACAGCTTGCCACGCCCAGACATAGGGAGGCCTGTGTGGGGTCTGGTCTTCTAGTTGTCTACCTATCCCTGATGCCTACTTTCTCCCTTGCTGCCTGGATACTCTGAGGGGTGACCTGATGCCACAGTAGGCTAAGATTAGTGCCACCATCCCTGCCTTCAGAAGGACCTGTAGTTGTCCTTCAGATGCTCCCATCTCTCCAGCAGTGCACCCAGGAAATGTGAGTTGGGAACCTCAAGAGCTATCCTGAGTGGGAATGGGTGGGGTGTGGGTCATGATATCAATTCAGGTCCACAAACAAGGCCACTGTGCTGCTCTGAGCTGTTTCTAGCCTGGAAACTGGTCAGAGCCACTTTCTTTCCTCACACAGTGCCAGAAGATAGGGTCTCTGTGGCCAGGGTTCACTGCAAGTTCAAGGTCAACTTGGGCTACATAGTGAGTTCTAGGCCAGCCTGAAATACATAGAGAGACCCTGTCTCAGAACACCAAAAACTAAAGCAAAACAGACCCATAGAAAGACTGGTCATCAAAATGTAAATAACAGGGTTGCAGAAGGTCATATGACCAGTGCAGGGGCCTCAGAACAATATGATGCTTTACTCTGTGACGAACACTAAGCTTACTTTGAGTGTGTGCATGTGTGTGGATCATGTGTGTGTGTGTGTGTGGGGATGTGCAGACTGACAGATAACATTCTCACTGTGTGCTTCGCCCTTTAGCACTCCCTCAAGACCCCAGTGAAGCAGGCATTTCTTACCTGGCCCTCATCACTACCTGTTTTTGGGTCACATTAATATATTTCAGAGTCAGAGTGGCTGGGCATTTTTTTAAAAGTGCTATTATATAAATAATGTTATATAATCAAAATACAAATAATAAGAGGAAAGAAAGGCCTTACAAACTATCATCATGACAAATAACTTTCCATTTCTATAATGTCTTCAAGTCTGTGTTTACTTGTAGACAATGTTTATATTGTTGTAGTCATAAAGTAGGTAGGATTTTGTGTTTTTTTGGTTTATTATTCTACCACAAGCTACATAATCATAACAATTAGATTTTTAAATCACTATATAGGAATAGTTGAGTATTTATCAGTTTTCCTACTGGCTTATTCAGTTTTAACTTACCTAAAAAATGCCAGAAGCTGTGTTAATATTCACTGATAATTATACTGATATTAGATATATGTGTGGTATCCACATGTGCGCCCCCCCCCCCCCGTTTCCTTAGGACAATTCAAGAGGCCAAGCAGTTTTTCATTCTTTCCTAGAGTTACAGGAGATCTCATTATGGGTTGTTAAATACCAGCCGGAAGTCAGGTGCCTGAGAGCAGCCCCAGATTTAGCTCAGATCATGGTCCACGTCTGTCCTCACTAACTGTCCTTGGACAGTCAGTCTGGTGGCAGAGGCCCCATTTTAAAGACTTATACCTCTGCATTTTGCTGTTGTCTGGCTTTGAAGCCTGCTGGGTTGGGTGCGTAGAAGCAGAGTATGTTTTTTTTACTGGTTGAGTAATTCCTAACCACAATGATTCTCTTGTTCTATATAAATACTTAAGTACAACTCATATCCTACAAGACTCCAGGTCTGAGTAGTGGGAGCTGGCTCCACTGTACCCTCAGTAATGTCATTATCCTTTTGTCTCCACTCATTAATCAGTACATGAAATCGGGTGCCAGTGGTCACACATAGTCACAGTGAGCCTCTTTTCTAAAGCTTTCCCCTGCCCTCTACAGACATGTTCTAGCTGGAGAAAGACAGTTGGAATTTTTCAAAGGTCATTTGTCTGTAACAGTACATGGATCTCCTGATATATAAGGTCTTCTATTTTTTTTTTTTTGAGACAGGGTCTTGCTTTGTCATTCAGACTGGCCCTGCGCCCACTATGTAGCCCACATAAGCCTGAAACTCAGCAATTCTCCTGCCTCTGCTTCCCAAGTGGTAGGATGACAGGGCGTGAGTCACCATGGCCAGTATTGTTTTATGTGGTTACCAGGGATTGAACCAGGGACCTTGTGCTTGCTAGGCAGGC
>PVIC010020088.1:6843-29924 GCA_004025085.1 Thryonomys swinderianus | reverse complement strand
TTAGAAGAGACAGAGATAAAGTTAGGGGCAAAACTTTCTTTGCATTTCAGACAGTCACAACTCCGTGATGTTAGGCCCTTTGACCTTTAAGTCATCAGAGAAGTGTTGATGGTGAAGCCAGCTCTTTGGGCTTTAGAGGGTACTGATTAGAAAGATGGGAACGCTCCTTGATTATGGTGAGCTGAAAATTATGTTCACATATTTATGGTGTGGAAGAGCTGTGGTTATTGATACAGTGGAGCCTTCACTGAGGAATTCAGTCTGTTCCCGAGAGGTAGTTGTAACTAGGCAATACAGCAGAGATTGGGATGTTCACTGGGGTACACGCTATAGATAATGTGAGGCAGAGGACTTTTATTTACCTAATCAACCCAAGTTGTCTCTATGGAATGCAGGGCATAACTTTTGAGAGTCCACTGTATATAGCTGAGTCTCATTAATTGGGGGTTGCTGACTTTCTCTGTTCTCACCTGCTGTCAGCGTGTGTGTGTGAATAACTTTGCCACCCACAGAAGAATCTTCTAGGACTTTATCACCCTTTTCACAGGATTGTGAGTAACCTGCTATGTGGGAAGACACAGCCAAGTTTCACAGTGCAAGTAAGTTTCCCTTTTGGGCAGCAAATAGCTGGTAGTGTGAGATGCCCGTAATAAAGTTGCCAATAGGAAATACAGTAGCATTGTATTAGAAGGTAGCTGAGGAAAGTCTGTTTTCAAGCAAATGCTGGGTGATCCGTGGGTATCTGCATAGTCTTTGGTACACAAACAAAGCTGGGTCCGCTCATTCTGATTTCCGGAACACCTAGCCTTCTCCATCCTGGGCGACTTTCCCAGAACTGAAGCCCAGACTCCTCTGGTAGTCTCCTTCTTTTTTTATCTTCTAAACTCTCATGTTTGGTTTAGAACCAAGGAAAATCTTTATTCTTCCAAAAGGGCCTTCTTCCTGCTATTTTCTTGCCAAATCTCTTCTTTGTGTCACCTGGAAGGAAACCCTATTCTTTAGATCAGTACAAGCTAACAGAAATAGAGTGCAACACACACACACACACATGCATGCGTGTGTGCACACACTTTAAAATATTCTTGAGGACACACTGAAAAATTATAAAAGAAAATGTGAAAGAAATTTTATTAATGTATTTCAATATATATTCCAATATATCTCATTTCAAAAATATATAGAATTTCAAAAATTGTTTGACTTTGGTTCCAGTCATTTATTTAGGGAGCAGGGTAGCTATTATAGGTATGAAATGAGTGCACACAAAGCAACTTTTATTTGTCTGTTGCCTGGTGGAAGCTATCAATCTTATTTCTAGTGAATGGCTCCAGAATTCTCCTAGTTAGTCATATACTTTATCCCTGGATATACAGGCATTCACTATAGTTTTGCTACTGTGGATTATATTTAAGATTATATTTAAGAGACTATGCAAGTGGGTGTGCATGAATAAAGAAATACGAGATATTCAGGCCTGTTTGAAGTTATGGAACTTCTAGAAATTGAAATATGCATATTATACTATTATTGGAATAATATTTCTCTGTTATTGTGTTGTATATATACCAGATGGATATACATTGCTTCAAAATAAAATCAGAGCATTATACCAGTTTGGATGACAACAAATAATGTGATAATAAAAATAGAACAGGTTGTCTATATAGGTCCTATTGAAGTGATTCATCGGGTAATTTTCACACAGTTGATCTACTGTAGGTTTTATCATGGATTACTTATAATTGCAGCAGGACTAAGAGCAGGGCTATCTGTGCTGCAATGTGGGAATCATGGGGATCTCATGCATTTCCTCTAGGGCTCTATGTTGTGCATGCAGGGTCTGGTGTGAGAAATCTGTGTTGCCGAGGTGAGTCTTGCTGATGCTGCAGAAGTTAACCTAGTAAAGTCATGGAGAAAAGGTCTTCTAGGCAACATTGATGGCATAAGTGAGGACACACAGTGAAAGATAATGTTATTAGCAGTCAATATGGAAGAATTATTAGCAGTCAGTACTATTAGAATGTAATCATGGATCAAGAAAAATGGGATGGCTTTTGGCAGGAGGTGAATCTGAAGAAATTGGTAGGCAGCTGGTTACACAGAGTCATATGTCTTCCTACGTGGCTGGACTTGGCGCTATGACAGAGATTCTTTATCAGACAGTACCTGCCACTTGAAACAAATGTTTAAATATTCTCCTCTTTCTGTCTTGACACTACAGATCACATGAACTATCAGTAACACCTAAAAAAATCAGTGTAATGCTTTTATCACAATGTGAAGAAAATTTTAAAAAATAATTTATAATGAAATATTTTCTGTTTCACTTTGCAAATTCTCCGATATAACCCAGCAGCTGATATAATAAACCAATAAGAAGCTTAAGTTAAATTGGATATAGAACAACGTTATATGCGACAGTTCCAAACACAGATCAACAGAGGGGTGTTATGTTGATGGCAGAAGTACCATATGGACTTTCAGGGATGTGATTTCCAAAATGACAAATAGCATTGGTTATTTTTCAGCATAAAACAAAGTGTGATGCAGAGGACTACTGGGAAAATGAGTATGCATTAGAAGTGCATCACAAGATCTCTGTGTTTGGAGTAGTGTGGGCCCCCTGTGCTGCAGGACATCTGGGATGACTGGTCCCACTGTTCCCTGCCATGACCCTGGCCCTCCCACAGCCCCGAAGTCACACATGCATAATGAGTAGGTGGGTATCCACTGAGGAATGAATGCTGCTGTAAGTCCAGGAATTAGTTGCTGTTCAGAAGAATGCACGATTGATCCTATCTGTGCGTGGACAGAGGAGTCTAGGTGCTTCTGACGTGAGTCTGAGTAACATAAGAAGGGAGGCAGGTGATCCACCATGGGAGGACTGGTGGACTGCCCCATGAGGTATTACAGAACATGGAATGAGGACAGCAGAGCAGGGAGGGGAGAAAGGATGTTCAGACCTCTGGTGATGCAAAAGTACGAAGACAGTGATTGATCAGGTGGAAGGAAGGAGAGTGTGCTCCAGTGTGAGTGCCAAGTCCTCCCCTGGGAGGCAAATGGCTGTCAGTCTCTGAAATGGAGAACAAAGTGCTAGAGGAATAAACAGGATCAGGTTAATTGTGACTGTCCCTGAGTGTGGGTGTCCACACATTGGCAGGGGAGGTATGTTCTATATGTTTATTCAAGTATTGATGTATATATGTCTATATTGCATATGCTTATATAGAATATGTAAGTGATATATGTGAATATTTTATAAATGTATCTATATTATATGCATATTTATATGTATAAATTATATGTGTGCATGTGTAACAATGATGTTAATGTGGGAGTCTAGAATTAGCAACACAAAGCTTATAGTAAAAACTACCAGAATGTTTACTGGGAAGAACATGTGGCATTGGATGAGGAGAAAATTGAGTGCAACTGGTGAAAGAAAGTGCTTGGAGGCAAAAAGGAGCACAGATGGAGGCTATGGAATAGAGGGCAAATTAATGAAAGGATGTGTTCGTGGAGGAAGCATCACCCACAGGGTCAGACTCGAAGGTTTCTGATGTGTGTGCTAAGATAATACACACATTCATATGTGTAACGTATGCAGATTGGCACACCGTAATGTTTACCAACAAAATGCCCTTTGCAGAGAACTGACTCTATGCAAGCATGAATGGAAGAGCTTCATAGGGAGGGTGGTAAAGAATAATGGCATCCATATATTTGTTCGTCTGTTTTCTCATTTATCTATAAAAACGTCATAAGACATAGGTCTTTATTTACTTTTTAATAGAGTTTATTGTTACATCTTAGGCATACATTAGGATCACATTCATCATTGAAGATTTGTACATATACATGATATGTCTTGATTATATTTGTTCCCATTCTCCTGCCTTCCCTTCAACTCCTCCACTACCTATTAAACATAAGCTTTGTTTCTATTTTTTTCCTTTTTACCTTCTAATATTTTCCTTCTTTCCTTTTCCCTGCTTCTCTTCAGTTCCTCTTCCCATTTGAAGATTTTCTTGCTGTTTCACAATACTTATTGTACATTTTGGACCACACTTTTAGTTTCTCATACTAGAAAAATGACCTGCTATTTACACGTGTGTCCTATTTATCTCAGTTATAAGTATAGCATCAAAGTGCATCCATTTAGCTATATATGTCTTAATTTATCATTGTTGTTGACTCAGTAATAGTCCATTTTATTAAAAAACCTCATCATCTCTATTCTATCTGTAGTTCATAGGCATTTGAACTGTTTTAAAGATTTAGCTATTAAAAAGTGTGCTGCTATAAATATGGGTACATATATGTCATTGTGGTCTGATAATTTTAATTATTTCGTGTATATACCCAGCAGGAGAATAGCAGAGTCAAATGGAACTTCTAGTCCTAGGATTTAAAGAATCTACAAACTGATCTCCAAAGTAGTTGCATCAGTCTACATTCCTCCCAACAGTGGAGACGGTTCCTTTCTCCCTGTAGCCTCACTAGGATTTGTTGTTGGATAGTTTCTTTTTTTTTTAATTGAATTCTTTATTGGTACATTTTATAGAGAGTTCACAATCACACTCAACATTGGGGAATTTGTACCAGTATATGACATGAGTTAATTCTTATTTTTACTCATATCCCTACCCACCCCACAACCCCCATCCCCTATATTCATGTGCTTTCTTTTTCTTTTCAAATCATATTTATTCTTTTCCCCCATTATGTTCCCTTACCACATTCCCTTTGAGTATTTCCTATTTCATAAAATCTATCCTACATTCGAGAACTCATTTACATCTACAGTTTCTCATATCAGAGAAAAGATATGGTATTTACATATCTGTGACCTATTTATTTTACTTTTAGCATGAAATATTTGTTTTTTCCTGTTTAGTATGATGTTAGCTGTTGGTTTTTCATAGATGACTTTTATGATGTTGAGATAGAGATCATCAATTACAGAGGGTTTTTTTTTGTATTTTTCAAGTGAATTGGTGTTGGATTTTGTCCAATAATTTTTCTGCATCTGTTGAGATGATCATGTGGGTTTTGTTCTTAATTCTGTTAATATAGAGTATTTTGTTTATTGACTTACATGGGTTGAACCAACCTTGCATCCCTGGGATCAAGCCCAGTTGGTCAGAGTGTATGATCTCGGTGATCTTCCATATCCTGCTTACCAGTATCTTCTTGAAGTTTTTTGCATCTGTGTTCATTAGGGAAATTGGCCTGTAGTTCTCTTTTTTGGTTGGACCTTTCTGTGCATTGGGAACCAAGGTAATGCTTGTCTCTAAGAATGAATATAGGAGTATTGCTTTATTTTATTTCATTGAAGGTTTTGTGAAGTAGTGGCATTGCTTTTCCCTAAATTTCTTGTAGAATTCAGTAGTGAAACCATCAAGATCAGAACTTTGTAGGTTTTTAATTAGATTTTCAATTTAATTGATTGATACTAGGTTGTTGAAAATTTTTGTGTCTTTGTTCAGCTTTAGTAGTTCATATGTGTATAGGAATCTATCCACTTCTTTTGTGTTTTCATTTTATTGGAGTACAAGTTCTCAAAGTAGGTATTGATTATTCTCTGAATCTCTGCTGTATCTGTTATGCTTTCACCATTTTCATCCTTAAATGCATGGATTTAAGTCTTTTCTTTTTGATAAGGTTGGCTAAACATTTGCCAATTTTATTTATTCTTTTAAAGAACCAACTCTTCAATTCCTCGAATTTTTGTACTGCTCTAAGTGTCTCTTGGATTGATTTCTCTTATGATCCTTATAATTTCCTGACTTGTATGAGCTTTAGGTTTGTCTTACTTTTCTTTTGCTAGGGACTGGAAGTTAAGCATTAAGTTTTTTTATTGAGTTCAACTTGTTTTCCTAGTATGTGCATTCATTGCTGTGAGTTTCCCTTGTAAAACTCTGTTCATTGCACCTCATAAATTTCTGTATGTAGTACTGGCATTATTATTTAATTGTGGAAACTGTCTAATTTCTTCTTTAATTTCCTCTGTGACCCAGTGGTTTGTCCTGGAGGGTGTTATTCGATTTCCATGTGTTTATGAAGTTCTTGTAGTTTCTTGTGCCATTGATCTTCAATTTCATTGGACTGCATTCTGACAATATACAAGAGATGACTCCAACTCCTTTATTTTACTTAAATGTGTTCTATGAACTAGTATGTGGTCTATTTTGGAGAATGGCCTCTGTGCACATGAGATGAATGTGTATTCTGATTTTATGCAGTAGAACACTCTGTAGAGAGCTATTAACTCTGTTTATTCCAGAGTTACACCTATTCTAGTTTCTTTTAATTGATTTTTTTGCTTAATTTGTCTGTTTGTTATACAGGGTTATAGAAGTCCCCCACTACTATTGTATTAATGTCTATTTGAGTTTTCCTGCCCATTAATTTTTTTTCATCTGGTTGGGTGCACTAGCGTTTGGTGTCTACCTATTTAATATTGTTATCTCCTCTTGGATTGTTCCTTTACAAGGTTGTAGTGACCTTCCTTATCTTTCTTAACTAATTTTGGTTTGAAATCTACTCTGTCTGCAAATAAGATAGCCACTCCTGTATTTTTTGCTGGTTCCCATTGCATAGAGAATTGTTTTCTATTTTTTTTGTTTCAATCTGTGAATTTCTTTTCAACTTAAATGTGTTTCTTGAATACAGCATATTGTTGAATTTTGCTTCTTAACCCATTCTGCCAGTCTATTTCTTTTGATTGGTGAATCGAGGTCACTAACTTTGATGGTTATACCTGATATCTATTGACATCCTTGTTATGATATTTTCCTGTTGTGGGTTCTTGTATTTTTTATTTTTTCCCTCCTCTGCATTTCATTTTTGCCTTGCCTAAGGTTTTATTCTGTTGGACATCATGAAGCTGCGATCCTCATTTTTTTTGGAACATTATTTAGAAGTTTTTGAAGTACTACACTGGTATTCATGAAGTTTCTCAGGTGTTGACTTGCATGTGGAAGTGTTGTATTTCTCCATGGATTTTGAAAAATAGTTTTGCAGGTTACACAATCTAGATTGCAAGCTGTTTTATTGGAGCGCTTGAACTAATTCACTCCTGGTTCACATTGACTTGAACATTTATGTTGGAAAGTGCTGTAATTCTGATGGGCTTTCCTTTGTTTGTGATTTGTTTTTTTCTAACTTCTTTCAATATTTCATTCTTTTGCTGGGTTTCTTGACTCTTGACCATTATATGCCTGGGTGTTTTTTTAATTGAATTCTTTATTGGTACAATTTATGTACATCTCACAATCACACATAACATTGGGGAATTTGTACCAATATATGACACAGTCAATTCTCTATATGTAAAATTTTTTCCCACTGCTTGGGAAGTTTTCTGCCATTACTTTTTTGAACAGTTTTTGATGTTGTTGGCACTATCTCCTGTTTATGTTCAGTGTTATGTTTTTCTTCTTTGAATAATCTAGCAGCTACTGGATTTATTTCTCATGATTTCATACTATTTTAAAGAAATATTTCTTTCCCTCATCATTAAATGATCCTCTGTGTATGATATTTTGTTCTTGCATTGGCTCAGTCTGCTGTGTAAACTTTGAGTGGAACTGTTAATCTCCTGGAAATCTATTTGAATCTGTTTATCTGATTTTATTACTTTTATATACTGGGATTCCATCATGTCTTGAGTTCTTCTGTAGAATTATTAATCATATCTTTCACTATGGATACTACCCCTGTTGTTATTTGAGATACTATTTTTTAATTTCCTTATTTTTTTCTAATTTCTCTTTAGTTGCCATTTCGGGGGGGTCCAGGTGATTGAATTTCAGGTGTTCCATCTCATTTCTCCCTAAAATTCCCTTTGGTAATCTGGAATTCTGTTTTTGTGTCTTATTGAAGTTTCTTCTCATTTCTTTTTGTTGTTGTTGATGTTTTTGGTTTAGTCCCTGGGTTGGTGCCTGTGAAATACTCATTGTAAGCATCTTTTTTGCTAATAATTGAGGACCTCAGGGAATAGCTATTCCTAGGTCACCCTTGAGGTATTGTTAGCCTTTGACCTTGAGTGTATAATGGCCCTTGAGCAGTCTCAGTTCTATTTCTTTTCCTCCAGAGTGGACCTTCGGGGGCATATTGTCTGGTGACTTTGCAGATGCTTCCAGTTGTATAAGTTTCTCCTGTTTTAAGTCTGAGACTGTTCAAGACATAGGTGTTTATATAAATACTTGCATGTATGTTACAAAAAGTATATTTACAATCTCCTTTGCTCTTATCTTCACATTTACTAAGATATGGTTATGATATAATTGATTAACATTTAACAGTCTGAAAAGTTATTTATACCTTGTCTTGTACCATTTTATAGATTTTAATCTTCACAGGAGAATCATTTGTCTTTAACTTTATTTTCTCCTGAAATAAGTCTTAGGTGAACTAAATGTGAGTGATTATATTCATTTGAATAATTAGACAAAGGATCAAGGGCTCATAGTTCTAAGAAACTATTTTCTTTTCACAAACTACAGTTTGATACTAATGCAAACATCTGTCCGATCTTAAGTTTCCAAGGTTAGTTTAGAGAAATGTACTCACTAACTTCCTGCATGTAACCATGATAATGACCATATTAAAGAAGAAGATCTGGATGCCTGGGGAAATTAATCAGTTTGCATATTGCTTTGGAAGTACATTGCATTGACTTTCCTTTTTTTGGAGCTCCTAGGGTGTTTAATGGAGCTTAACATGAGTTGGATTCTGAGAGTGTGGTATATAGAAGAGACTAGATGTCTCCACTATAGTACACATATGTTTAACTGTCAACAAGTTTTCTTGCAATGGAGAAATGTCATCACCAAAGATTGGTTTGGAGATTTAGTGACAAGTTTCCTTAACACCAAGACTCCTCATATCTTTAGGTTAATTCAGCACAATGAGTATTAGGTAGAATGGAGCCTAATTTTTCCCTGCAGTGAAATAGACTTACCTTGTCAAACTAGTAATTTGAAAAACACTGAAGACAATGACATCTCTAGTGCATTTGACACAGCAGGCTATGTTGTAATAGGTTCCTCCTGGTTATAATAATTCAGGCAATTACTATATTAATGCCAGTATTGAAGCACTTTATTTTCTTCATTCAGTCTTCAATTTTAAAACAAAAGATAAAAATTTAAAAAGAAGACTTGTTTTTGGTTTTAAAGGCTTTATTCCAATCCAGTATGTTGTTCCACTTTCCTGTTTCTTATATAAGATACCTGACATTCACAGGTAAAAGGCAACAGGTTTATAATAGCTCATGATTTTAGAGGTTTTAGTCTCCAGTCAGCTGGCTCCAAGACAGGAACATCATGGCAGAAGGACATGGTGGAGTGAAGCTACTCACTACGTGGGAGCTGGAAAGCAGAGGGGAAAAACACCAAGGAGATATACTCTCCAAAGTCATGACCCCTGTGACCCACCTCCAACTGGGCCTCACCTTCTGACAGCAAATTTAGCTGTGAATGAGTAGATTAATCAACCAAAGAGTACAGAATCCCTGTGATCCAGTCACCTCTCCTGCAGTCTCTTAATCTAGCCCAGTTGACAATTATGTTTAATTCATATCTATTGATATATTTTCTAGAAGTTTTATATTCACGATTAAATTTTTACTCACCGAATAAAAGATTATATCTCACGGTTCAAAGTCTATAGTATTAAAATTTGAATACAAAGAAAAATCTGCATGTGTTCATCATAGACAGTGACTAAACTGAAGTAGTCAAATTTAATTTGTTAGTTTTATCAATGCTCCAGAATCATCTGATTCCAGTGTGTGAGAACTGGCCAAAAGGCGACATTATTTTAACCAGGCAGACCCAGATTTGCACAGGACAGCAGTACATACTGACAGAAGTATGGGCCTGAGTAGCAGCAAGACCAAGTGGATCCCAGAAATTTGAGTTTGAAGGAGGCAGATATATCTTGGTCAGAGCAAAAGTGACTTCATTAAAGCCTGGACATACCTTGTTTATCTTAAGTTAATGTAGAAAAAACAGGCATCTTTCTGGTACTGGGGTCAAGCTGGGAAACTACAATGGGAAATCCAACCAGGATTGCTCGGGGGCTATCATGGCAGTTATGTTGTAAGATGTCTGTGGTAAATTCTAGCTGAACTCATACAACCTTCATTGTGTCATTTTTTTTCTCCAGATATATTGTTCAAACATAGCACTAGGTGTTAAAATATGAAAATACATGAACTGAGTCTAAGACAATTTTGTGCAGTTCTGAACTATCTACTCTAGTGCTGGAGGGCTGCAGAATGACTATCTGGAATGCCCCTCGATATAATTTCCTTGTAAGCCACAAATATGGTTAAAGAGGAATAATAAAATGTGTTAATTTTTAGTTTCTACAGATTTTATTAAAAGACAGTGGTAACCACAAGAACCGTTTAAAACTTAGGCAATAAGAAACTATGTTTGCTTGTCAGGGAGGTATATTTTATGACGGATCATTTTTAGAATGAGCAGTTCATGGTGATAATAATAAGACAAATTAAGTCAGTTTAATTATTGCCTTTAAAGTGTTCAGAGTGTGTTTGGTTCCCTCTTCCCCATCTCAGTCCCTGAGCCTTAGTCTGATCATGTCTATACCCTACACTGAGCATCAGCTGATTACTGAGTTGGTCTTTTAGCAATCACAACATTCATTGTAATTGCATCCAGAAATAATCAGATTAAATAATGTCGCTGTATACTGTATTACATAGTTTCTATGGTCTGAAAATTTATGTACCCTAAAATTTGTATGTTGAACCCCTAACCTCAATGTGATGGTATTTGAGGTGGAGTCTTCCGGAAGAAAATTGGATTCAAGGAGATCGTGAAGGTGGGGCCTGATCTGAGGGGAAGGGACATGAGAATTCACTCTCACTTTCTTACTCTCAGTCAGATAAAAATAAACTAAAAAAATTCTTAATAGAGGTTCTTTCTTTCTTTCTTTCTTTCTTTCTTTCTTTCTTTCTTTCTTTCTTTCTTTCTTTCTTTCTTTCTTTCTTTCCTTTCTCTCTCTCTCTCTCTCTCTCTCTCTCTCTCTCTCTCTCTCTCTCTCTCTCTCTCTCTCTCTTTCTTCTTTCTTTCTTTCTTTCTTTTTTCCAACAGAAGGCACAACTCATTCTTACTATGGTCCTGCGAAAGGTCATTTGTAAGGTGTAGCATATCTCCTGACAACAGTGTTTAAAGTTAGATTTGAGATGAGAAACTAGATTTAACCTTGCATTGCAGTCGATATTGAAAAGAGCTAACCATAATGATGCTTATTAAAGCATATTGGAAAATAATACAGTAGGGAATTTGAAACTCCAGCTCGCTATGAGGAAACAATACAATTCCATCTTCCTGGTAAGCACTTTGTTGCCAAAGGCTTTCATTACAGCTAGATGAGATCGAGGTTTCTCCCATAGCATCTCATCAAACAAACGTGGGCATTTAGATGAGCAAGGTTAAAAATTCGCTAAGGTCAGTCTCTCCTCACTGCATTTGCCTGGCTTTGCCCAGCTTCTGAGTGATGGTCCTGGGTATGCTGGTGGGTGCCCTAATTGTCCTTTCCTTGGTATCACAGTCTTTTCTTCACAAAGGTCTCTTAGCTAGTATGGAAACTGCACTGGGCATCTGGACATATGGTATGTCCTGCTGTCTCTGACTCTGAAATAGCAGCAATGTTGTGAAACAGGCATGTCCCCAACGGCAGATAGGACAAAGTGGAGAGCTCTGATATGGCCACAAAGTGTCATCCACCATTGCTTGTCTATGAAACACGTTGTGTCACATGAGTACTAGCTCACTGACCTTGCTGAGATGTTAGTTTTAGCTCTGAGGTACTGAATTTCCCCAAATATTTGCACATCTTTAATTTTTCAAACATTTAAGTGTAAATAGGGCATTCTGAATATGCAGATATTTATCTGCTCTGTGTGTACCCACATCGTTTGCTTCCCTCAGAGTTTTAAATTAGGTTTTCCTGATAATAGAGGGAAAACGTACAAACTAAGTAAAAAGTAAACAGATGGAAAAACCTTTGCAGTGCCCTGGAATGTGGTATAGAGTTAGAGACAGAAAAAATATGACTCTGAGTTGCTTGTTGTACCAATAATAGTTGTAGACCCAGTCATGGAAATCAGAGGTTTCCTTTCCCTGTGTAGGCTGCACTTGACCTTAGGAATATCTCAAACTTCGTGTGTTTTGTGCTGTAAGATTTCTCCCTGCAATCTGGGCTGATTCCTTTGCTCCAAGTGTTTCTCCTGCTTTAATTAAATTGAAGCTGACAAGCTTGAGGCTGTGATGTACAGCAGCTGTTCAGCCAGAAACACAAAAAGAGATAAAGGGCATCTACAAGGGTTACATTAAATGATTCTCTGAATTAGAAGGAAAATATGGACTATATTTCTATTCCACCAGAAGTAGAATTGATCAGTGGCTGTAAGAATCACATTTGACATTTCTGTCTATGAGGCTATTGCAGAGAAATCAGGAGACAGGTTCAGTGTGGAGACATCTTCCACAGACATCATCCTCCAGTCTTAGTAGTAGTTCCTGGCTTGGTAGGACAGGTCATAATGCTGATTCCAAACCATACCTCATTCAATCTTCCTTACTAGTCTTCATATTCATATCATACTGAGATCTTCTCATAAATAACATCTCAGGAGGGCAAAGTAGGCCTCATTTTATTAATAAAAATTTGAACTTAGAGGTGTGGGATGATGTACTCATTCATTTTCTAAGGCCCAGACAGAAAACTGACATATTTCTGCATTGTTAAGGGCACCAGGGCTGCAGCTGGTTAGTTTGGTTCAGCCTTGTTTCTACCACTGACAATTATGCAAACTTTGTCTGTTTCAGCCTCATTTGTAGAATAAAGCAATGTGGGAAGTTTAAATGAGAGGTACACAGTCTAGCACAGTGCCTGGCACAAGATGTTCTTTTGATTTTAATTCATATAATGATGTTCCAAAATAAAACAGATTTAAAAACTGAGACTGACACTTTGAAGTCACTATTTTGAGGCAGTTATTTTGATGCATGTAGGTCTGTCACTTGGATTTAGAGGCATATTGAGTTTGACCTAAACATGATCATTTCACCTTTTAAATGAGTACTGCCTAAAATGAGAAACAGCCTTGCCTGATTTCTTTTATCAACCATACAACTGGAGCTGGTACTAAGTTAGGGTGAAAAGGCAGTGTAAAACTCAGGAATACTGGTTGTGCAATTGGCTTTGTGTTACAAATGATTTCCTGTTTCGATATGACCTTTTCATAAGGACTGCATCCAAGTAGAATATCAGCATATTGTTCTCTCATGTTATGAAACAAATTTCCAAGACATTTCAAAGCTAAAGTTCCATATTATCTTGAAATATTTAAAAAATTATACTTGATTGGTAGAGGATAACAACCCAAAGGACAGATGACAATTCAGTAGGAAAGAATAAGCCCAAATTCTTATTTTGTTTCAAAGTTCTCTTCCATGTGACCAGGAATTTTCTACAATCTAAAGCTTGTGAGGCATATGGGTAGTGAATATTGTTGGTGAAAATACTTTATTTATATAAAGAGGTTTTCTATGTCTAAATTATTTCTTTTTAATCTCTGCAATGCACCTCCCGCTTGACTTTGTTTAAATCCTTCCTTTTTTTTTTTAGACACATTCCAAATCCTACTGATGTGTGACTTCAGAGAAAATTCTTAAATTAAGGAGCTAGTGCAAATCTTGTAAATCGATCTATCCCAAACTGTGTTTCTCTAAATGCTAGTTAAGTACTCTTGGAAAAACAAAGAAGGATTTTGCTGTTAAATTAGTTTCATAAACATTACTCTTAATTTCTTCCTACTAGGAGAGATATCCGGTACCCATTCTTGCATTTAAGACTCTAAGTAAGAGTGTTTAGATTCATCACAATGATTTGTAAGATGTGTGACCAGAGAGCTCACGCTTGACTTTTCATTATAAATCTCTCAGCCTGGTTTTCTATACACATGATAGTTTTGAAAGTACTTCTTCGGAAGATAGGAAGATCCAACTGCATTAAGTGAGAGAATTAGTCACCTTAGAAGACTTTCTGGTAAGCGTGGCAGGACAGCTTTTTGGCCTTGAATGGTATTGAGTAGTCTCGAGAATATATATAAGAAAGACACAAAATAGAGAAATGCCTGTGGACCTAACTGGAAGAGAACAATACAGTATTTCAGGGGTAAGATAAACTCTGACAATAGATGTGAGGTTTTGTAGAATGCAAGATTGCTCTATGTCAAAATGATGAAGCCATTTGTATCAAATTAACTATCTCTAAGTAGTGCTTTAAAAATGTAAGTTACTTTTAGTTCTTCCAGCCCTCATTTTATGTGGGGGACAATCATAATGTTAGTTAAAAGATGTCACATGCCAGGTGCAGTGCTTAACTGAGTTTAAAGTTGTAAGAGGAGTGTGGGAGGGAGGTGGCCCTTTTCTTGAAGGAGAGTTGTTCAGGGTTTATTGAGGTGGGCCAGGATGATTTCTATGCTAGCAGGCTGAACTTCAGTGCCAAAGGATATGCAAAATTATATATTTGAGATAACTAGAATCAGAGAACAAAGATTAGAAAGGACCTATAAATTGGAAAAGCATAGATTTGAAAGTTATTCAATAAAAACAATAAAGTGGATCATTGGCTGTGACCATTATATTTGGGTCTGGGGAAATAGCTATTTTCTTTTAATTAAAAATATCTGTTTATGGGGCTGGAGATGTAGCTCAGTGGTTCCAGTGCCTGCCTCGCAAATGCAGTGGTCCTGAGTTCCATCCCAGTAACCATATACAATGCTGGGCGTGGTGACTCACACCCAGCAGCCATCAATACCACATACCACAGTGCCGGGCGTGGTGGCTCATGCCTGAAATCTCAGCATTCGGGAGGCAGAGACAGGAGGATTGCTGAGTTCAAAGCTTGCCTGGATTACATAGTGAGCTGAGGGCCAGCCTGAACTACAAAGTGAGACCCCCCCCACCAAAAAAATATATATATTTAAATATATATAAATAAATAAATATATATATATATCTGGTTAATTGTGTAAGCTTATTCTCTGCAATTTATGTAAGTTTAAAAACCTGTTGGTTTAATCACACTTGTGTCACAGTTCTTTCTTTACAAAATAGTCATTTCATCCTGTTATTTTCTCACCCAGCTTCTCCTAGGCTGTCAAAAGCACAAGCTGCAGTGGTAATGATAGGAGGATGATGGGTGAAATGCCAGCCCTAATTAGAGGCTTGATTGCTCTGTAATAAAAAAGCCTATATTTGATTTGGACAGTTCCGAGTTGTCAGGTAGAATGAATCAAATATGTCTGTACTTTCATTTCAAATTGTGAAAAATGTGAATGTGCATTATTTATATTGTACTTCATGGCTATAATTAATTATGTGTCTGTAGAAATGATATCCTCAAAGACAGTTGATTTTATGTTCAATCTGTATGTGCATTTGTAAAACTAATTTGTTCTCATTAAAATTTTTACGGGTTTATTTCAACTAAACTCAGGAGGACTTGGTGGGTATAAAACTCACAAAATGCAAAGTAAAATTCTAATTTCAGTTTTCACTAGTAAGCTCTTCAGTGCCTGAAGCAATGTACTAGACATTATTGCAGGGAGTATTGGTGGGCAGTAAAATGAAAGAGAACATGTCCTTTTGTCTCAGAAAGTGCTTTTACACCTGTTTGGGAAATACGAGTATAAGGTGAATGAACAAACTTCAATCTGAATTCTTATTACTTGATAGAACAGCATATTTATTCAATAAAATATTAAACTTGTAGTATATTAATTTTTCCTAGCAACCTATGGCATTTGTTTTCTTTTTAATCTGTCTTGTTTTTATTTTCAACACTTGCTTAAACAAATATCTGATGTTTAAATTTCTTTATATTTTAATATACTTCTACATGGCATGGATTAACCACTTTTTCCTAGTCAGTATCAGGAATTGATTAATTTCTGCCAGACTCACACTTGATGTATAATATTTAAAATACTTCATCTTAAATTCACTATATTTAGTTCTCTTCACTGTAGTTGGATATTATAATCATTAAGGTGACATTTACCAAAACTTATACTTTTATCATTTTTATCTGCTCATGTTGTTATCAGAATCTTGTGGCTATGACAAAATGTTTTCAGGTAATTCTTTCTAAATAAAAATGGTGCACCAATGAAACATTACTAGGTTCTGAATTGCTCCTCTCTCCTTCCAAAAATTCCAGGCTTTTCTTATCTCTAACAAAGAATTGAGTGAAATGAGCAAAAAGTAGTGGCAAAGTTTATTTGAAAAAGTAACGGGGGAGAGTAAGGGTGAAACTGGCTGTGGAGAGTGAGCTTGGGCAGAGTAAAGGAAGAAAAAGCAAAATGGAAGAACACCCTGGAGAAACCAGGGCAGGCTGTCCTGAGGAAATTCATGATACTCACGATAGCAAGCTCTTCTTGGCACCTGCACCATTTTATACTGTCCTAATCTTGAGGAAACTCATGAAAATTTCTACATATGGATCCCGAAATGTGGTGCTAGGATGCCATGTCTAGGGTGACATTCTATTGAAAACCTGCTGGAGTTCACTCAAGAAATCCGCGTGTGACACTTCAGGCACTGTTCTCCCTGTGTGTCCAGCATCTTGTAATTAACAGGTCATGTCTACTTTCCCAGGCAGGTTTGCCATGGCCTATTCTCCTTTGTTAATGCAATAATATATCCTTAGTTTCTTCTAGTCATGCTTTGTTTAATCAGATTCAAAGTGATATGTTCAAGGATGTATTGAAGTAAATTTTAAGTTAGTGTAATGTTAAGGCAATAATACTAAATTTTTTTTTGAGACAGGATCTCGCTTTGTAGTTCAGGCTGACCCTGAGCTCACTATGGTAGCCCATGCAAACCTCAAATTCAGCAATCCTCTTGCCTCTGCCTCCCAAGTGCTGGGATTACAGGTGTGAGACACCATGCCCAGCATTTGTGATATCTGGTATTGATTACTGGTGGGCGTGAGTCACCACACCCAGCATTGTATGTGGTTACCGAGGATAGAACTCAGGACCTTGCGCTTGCGAGGCAGGCGTTGGAACCACTAAGCTAAATCTCCAGCCCAATTATATTAATATTAATCAGTGACTGTTCAATGAATATTTACTCTCAAATAAATGAATTGGCTTTCATGGGATATGCATAACCAGTTCTTTTGTTAATATTTTCTTGTTAAATTTCAGTCTGATGATGATTATAAGACCAACTGATTGTTTTATGTTGTCCAATTTCAGAGATCACTACCCTCAAGAATATTAAGAGAGTTTTCTCTTTATTTGGTGTTTTCAGAGACCACTACCTTTATTCAATACACACTAGGAAACCAAGCAATTTTCTATTCAAGGTATTTCTGACTTTCCAGAACTCATTTTTCTTTGGATTTCAGTTTTGTTCTCTAAAAGTTAGATGCTAGTGGCCTGGGTACCACAGGAATACCGTCAAGAACTCAGAGGTGAGGAAAACAGAGGATCTTGAGGACTAGGTGATAGCCATAAGGTTCCATGCTTTATCCTTACAGTGATACTGACTCACTAGCAGGTACATGATTAGAAACAGAGAGGAGATTACAGCACGAACTACCAAAGGTCAGAGGAAACAGAAGTGAGACCATCATAGGCTTCCATTAGGAGATAAATGAGCACCAGAAAACTAAAATTAGGTGTTCAAAGAGAAGTAGTGCACAGAAAAGGTCAGAAGATCAATGACAAATGCTTGGGAACACCACTGGAAAGGAAGAATTTTTATAACCTACAAGGAAGATAACAGATGACTTCGGGCAGAAAAAAACAACCCAAGACAGTATGGACATTTCAGAAAGACACCCATGTCAGGTACAGTGAAAGCACTAAAAAATGAATGTCACATGGGGCTAACTCTTGTCCGGTTTATGACAAGGGACACAATGAAGGTGCAGGAAGCATCACAAAGTAACCAGAGGGCCTGGGGACAGCAAGTGTGATCTGAACTTTCAAGAATACTAGTTAGCCTGTGTTATGAGCTATTGGTGTATATTTAGTACAAAATAACCTGAACAAATTCAAGTGATTATAACTAGATGGCTCTATGTACAGTAAACATTAGACCATTTAATCTGAATTTTCTCATCACAATGATATTAAAAACCTTAAAATTTTTAATTTTTCTGCCTCTGTCTCTCTGCCTCTCTGTGTGTGTGTGTTTTTCTCAGGTTAGTTTTAGATGTGAAGATTTTGGAACTTTAAAAATGGCTATGCATGAGAATGGTCCACCTTATTTTATTATTTTTAGGACTTATTTAATTCTATAGGATTTTTCTACTTTTTTTTTTTTTTTGACAGAGTCTCGCTTTGTAGTTCAGGCTGGCCCTGAGCTCACTATGTAGCTCAGGCAAGCCTTGAATTCAGCAATCCTCTGCCTCTGCCTCCCGAGTACTGGGATTACAGGCGTGAGACACCATGCCCAGTATTGTATGTGGTTACTGGGGATCGAATCAGGGACCTTGAGCTTGTTAGGCAGGTCTGGAACCACTGGGGTAAATCTCCGGCTCTCTACTTTTTGGTTTTTCATCTGCTCATATGTAACCCATTATCATTCTTTTTATTTGATATTTGCAGAGACCACTAGTGAAATAAACTTCATTTTTAAAATAAGCTGAATAAACACCGTTACATTAATGTACCTAGGAAAAAAATACTAAAACATCCATAAACTTAGAAGATATGGAATTATGATTCGATCGAAATTATTAACTTCTAAAATAAATGTAGAATAATGTTTTAAAAAATCAGTTTTGTCTCCAATTTTTTATTTGTGAAATTCATTATGAGACTTAACAGAAAGATTATGACAAGATACTCTGTAGTTAAAATGTTTATATCTTTAATACTTTTAATATAAAATTTCATCATTTTACCACTATAAAACAATAAATTTCATCATTTTACCACTATAAAACAATTGTGTGTACATGCACACCTGTGTGTGTGTGTGTGTTGAAAATAAGGAAATATTGCATTGACAGTGTGGGATTGTTCTTATTTTTGTTTTGGTGCCAGGGGTTCAATTCATGTGCTGCTGTATACTAGGCAAGTATGCTATCAGTAAGCAATACTCCCAGCCCCAGATTTTTACAAACATAAACAGTGTAAAATGGAAGTTCTTCAACATTACATCCTACTGGACTGGGGATTTAGCTCAAGTGGTACTAGGGCTACCTTGGAAGTTCAAAAGCTGGAATTTGATTGATCCTGGTGCTGAAAAACAAAACAAAACAAAAACAAACATTACATCCTATTGCAGTTGCCACAAGGACAGCTCACTTGTGATACTGCTCTGCCTCTGAATGTACTTTGTGTTGTTAACTCTGCTCTCCCTCCCATGGAGAGAAAAAAAAGACTCCACTCCAAATCATGAATGAGTCATGAGAGTTGAAGATTTAAAGAGATTTAAAGATTCAAGGAGAATATGATGTCATTGGCACATAATGGCAATTTAATTTCATGTCCTATCTTTATTCCTTTGAATTCTTTCTCTTGTCTAATTGCTGTGGCCATGATTGTCTATGATTGTCTATGATTGTGGCCATGATTGTAAGAAATTCCAAGGAATTTTTTTTAAAGAAAACCCTGTAGCAATTAAAAGACTTCATTAAGTCTGCAGAATACAAAATCAAGAATTAAAAATCAGTCACATGTTTATGTGCCAGCAATGGATACATGAAAATCAGAATTAAAATCCCAGGATTGCTTATAACCACCTCAAAGAAAAAGAAGTACAGAGGTATTCCTTATCTACAAATGTTGAATGTATATAATGAAAATTACAAAAAGCTATTAAAAGAGACTAAACACTACAGAATAGACATACTGTATTCATGAATTAGATGATGTAATATATTTACTTTTTCCTAAATAATCAGTATACTGAAGATGTCAATTGCCCCTTAAGTGATCAATACTTTTAATGCAATTTATCACAAAATCCCAGAAATATATTCTGCAGACATAGACAAAATTGTTAACATAGAAAATCTAAAATAATGTTGACAACAGGAAATAAAAGTACTTCACACCTCTCAAGATTTCCTACTGATGAGGTAATCAACACTGCTTGGTATTGACTGAGAGGTTCACATAAAGACCAGTGGAACAGAATAGAGATCCAGAAGCAGACTCAGAAATATGCCCAACTGGTATTTGATAAAAGTCAAACATAATTAATTCCCTGGAGGAAGCTTATATAACAGAGCCACATAAACTGGACATGTGAGGGTGTGTGTGTGTGTGTGTGTGTGTGTGGCTCAACCTAAAACTCATGTCATACAAAGGTTAACTCAAAGTGAACCATGAAAGTAAGTGCAAAATACTAAACTGGACAACATTTATGCAAAAATATCCAAATCATTGAAATACAGAAATAGATGAAGAGTTCACACACTTAAAACTGAAAGGAAGATCTAAAAAAGGAAAAATTTAAAAGTTGGATCTCAGAAAAACTAAAATTCTATTTCTGTAAAGGACATGAATTTTCCTGAGTAGAATTCAAAAAGGAGCTACAGATACAACAAAAATATTTGCAGACTCTGTCTGACAAAGGGCTAGTGTCTGCAAATAGCATATCACTAAAAAATACAAATCTTACAGTCTAGTAACAAAATGGGCAAAAGCCATTGATATTCAGGGATTTTCATATTGCTTTTTCTTTCCTTCATTTGATAAGATTGACTAAGGGTTCATCATTTTTTTTTTTTTTTTTGCGGTACCGGGGATTGAACTCGGGTCCTTGTGCATCCAAGGTTGGTGTGGTACCACTGGAGCTAAATCCCCAGCCCCCATCAATTTTATTTTTTCAAAAAAACAGCTCTTTAATTTGTTGATTATTTGTGTTTTTTTGGTCTCTGTAGTATGCATTTTTACTCTGACCTTTATAATTTCCTCCCTTGTGCAAGTTTTGTATTTTTCTTGTTCTTTCTCTAGGAGTTGAGGTTCAACATTAGGTTATTTGGGCTTGTTCTGTTTTCCTAATATGAGCATTCACTGCTGTGAATTTCTTTTGTAGAACCATTTCCATTGTGTCTTATGTCCAGTATGTTGTGTTTGTGAAATTCTTGGAATTTCTTTTACTGTTGATGTTCAGTTTTATTGCACTATGGTCTGGCAATGTACATGAGATAATTACGATTTTTTGCATTTACTTGAGCATATTTTGTGAGCTAGTTTATGGTCTATTTTAGAGGATGATTCATCCTCTGTGAAGAATGTACATTCTGATTTTGTAGGATAGAACAATTTATAGATATTCACTACATTTGTTGAAAAATTTTGCTCAGCTATGAATTTCATTGTTGATTTTTAGTCTTGTTGATCTGTCCATTTGTGAGAGTAGAGTTTTAAGCCCCCCCAGTAGTATTGTATTAGTGCATATTTGGTTTTTTATGTCCATTATTATTTGTTTTATATATATATAGTTTGGTTCATAAACACTTGGTGCATATATATTTATGATTGTAATCTCTTTCTTTGGACTGTTGCTTTTAAAAGGATGTAGTGACCTTTGTTTCTCTTGATTAATTTCAGTTTGAAATATACTTTGCAAATAAGATAGCTACTTTCCATTTCCCACTGATTAGAAAATAGTTTTTATCTTTTTATTTTCAGTTTATAATTTTCCTTTTGAATAAAATGTGTTTCTTGAATACAGCATATCTTTGGATCTTGCTGTTTAATGCATTCTGCCAGTCTATTTCTTTTGATTGGTGAATTGAGACCATTAACATTGATGGTTATAACTGTATTGATTTATCTTTTACATGATATTTCCCTTTTATTGGCTCTTTTATTTTTTATCCTCCTCTCATTTGGTTTCTCACTTTGCCTAATGTTTGCACTCTGTTGGATTGTATGGAGTTGTGATCCTCATTATCTTTTTCTAAAATCTTATTTAGAACTTTTTGGAGAGTTGTTTTGATACTCATGAAGTTTCTCAGATATTTTTGTCATTGAAGTATATTTCCCCATAGATTTTGAAAAATAGTTTTGCAGGGCAAATCAATCTTGGTTAGAGATTGTTTTATTTCTTTCTTTCTTTCTTTTTTTTTTTTTTGAGACAGGGTCTCGCTTTGTAGTTCAGGCTGGCTCTGAGCTCCCTATGTAGTCCAGGCAAGCCTCAAACTCAGCAATCCTCCTGTCTCTGCCTCCCAAGTACTGGGATTATAGGCGTGAGCCACCACGCCCAGCACTAGAGATTGTTTTCTTTTAGAGTTTAAAATATTTCACTCCATGATGTCCTTGACTTGAGGGTTTGTGATGAAAAGTACTCTGTTGTTCTGATGGGCTTTCCTTTGTATGTGATTTGTTTCTTTTTAATAACTGCTTTCAATATTTTGTCTTTCTTTTGGGTTTCTGTTATCTTGAGTATTATATGCCTAGGCATGGATTTTTTTTTTTTAATGTTGGCTAATTGGAGTCCTATATGCCTCACTTATCTGTGTGTTAAATTCTTCCCCCCTGCTTGGTAAGTTTTCTGCCATTACTTTCTGGACAGTTTTAAAATTTTGTTTGCACTCTCTCCTGTTTTATTCACTTACTCCAATCACTCTTATGGTATTTTGCTTTGTATCATGTAGCAGCTGTTGGATTGATTTCTCATGATCTCTTACTATTTTTAAGAAGTCTTCCTGTAATCCCAGCACTTGGGAGGCAGAGGCAGGAGGATTGCTGAATTTGACGCTTGCCTGGGCTACACAGTAAGCTTAGCCTGAACTACAAAGCAAGACCCTGTTTCAAAAAAAAAAAAAAAAAAGGCTTTCCTTTCTTTGTCACTAACTATAATCCTACCTTCTTTGTCTGACATCCTGTCCTTATATCCACTTGTTCCACTGCTTAAACTTTCAATAGAGTTTTTTGTTTGTTTGTTTTTTTTGAGACAGGGTCTCACTTTGTAGTTCAGGCTGGCCCTGAGCTCACTATATAGCCCAGGCAAGCCTCAAACTCAGCAATCCTCCTGTCTCTGCCTCCCCAGTGCTGG
>PVIC010020087.1:0-29872 GCA_004025085.1 Thryonomys swinderianus | reverse complement strand
GCGAGAAGCAGGGCCGCGCCTGGCGGGCTTCGCTCTCCTGCGGTCCTGGAGGGCTCCGCGCTCCGGAGGGAAGCGGGTGGCCGGGCCTCAGCTTTCCGGGACGGGGCTCCGCTTTCCGGGACGGGGCATGCGCGGCTGGCGTGGCCTCTCCCAGCTGTATGAACCTGATGTGGGACGTGAGACAGAAGGCGGGGACCGGCCCTCGCGGTTGCGGGGGCCGCTGCTGAGGTGCCCGAGCGGCGGGAGCGCCGAGCCGGCCCGGGAAGAGGCCCGCGCAGACGGGGCGCCCCACACTCTGCCCGCAGGGCCGCAGCCCGGCCTCGCAGAACGTGCGGAAGGCAGCCTGGGTGCGGGCTGACCCTGGTGCTGCTGGGTGGGGCACGGTCGCCTCGCTCCCTTGGGGTTGAAAACCATCCTGAATTCGATCCGAGGAAGGAATTTCCCCCCGGAGACTGCTCAGCTCAAAAACAGTGAAAGTTGTACTGGTACGATTTTAAACATTTAAAAAGAATAATAAAAACACATTTTAGTCCCTTGAAAGGACAGAGCGTTGATAAGCATTCCTTGTGCCACACACTTCAGAAACGTGGTCTCCTCACAGTCGTCTGGAAGAGCACGTGTGTCCCTTTAAACAGGAGGGAGTGGGTGGCAGCCTGCCCGGGCGGGGGAGACCGGAGCCAGCTCTGGGCCCGAGACCTGTCCTCGGGACGCTCCCCGCTCTCTGGGAAGAGGAGGCTGCTCCGGGCGGCTGGGCTCGGCGCCTCCATCCCGTGGTTCTCACACCGCGGACTCAACACCCACAGGAGAGTCTGGGCCTGTGCATGAGTTCGCCACCTCTCAGGGGAGACCTCGCGCTGCACCCCACACCTCCGCAGGACTGTCAAGCTGGTGTCCGTGTGTCTGTCCGTGTCATTGTGTGTCCTATGGACTCAACCTCACCCAGCAAGATGACACTGTGGGGTAACAGGCAGCCGAGGAGCCCCAAGTCACAGCGCTATGCCTTTCCTCCCGCCACTTGGCCCCCGTTCACGCCCGCTGGAGACGGGCAGCACCGACCTTGGACTCTGGAAATGCTGACGCTGAGATGCGGCCTTACTGGGGAATTTGCCGCCCTCGAGGGAACTGAGGAGATAAACGTTACCAGGCGGCAGCAACTCGAGCAAAATTCAAAAACAATAGAATGTTAACTTGAGATCACAGGAGGCAGTGGCTGCTGTGACAGGAAGTAAGGGCAGCCGCCCGGCCCGGTGAGGAACGGGAGCTCGGGGTGGCCCTGCAAACAGGGCCGAGACAGGAGTCCGAGGGGAGGGGCAGAGTGGCCTGGGTCTCCCGCCCATCTAGGGAAGGGAAACACAGCCCACCTCGGCAGCCTGCCCTCCCCGCTACCCCTGTCCCGGCCTCCACAGGGCTTCCCGGGCAGCTGTGCAGGGGGGCAGGGGCTCCTCCTGTCATGTCCGTGCTCCTACACAGGCAGCCTCAGGGCCCTTTTGGAAAGGGACTTGGCTGCAGCCATTCTCCTGCCAATGCGCCAGCTGTTACCACTTAGACCAGGAACATCTGGGCTGAAGATTGCAGTAAAAGTGACACTTGTCTACAGAGAAAAAATGTTAAAGTATACATTTTGGACATGAAGAAATAAGTAATGACATTTAATGCTTTCATAAAGCTGCCCCACTCTGGGCCCCGGCCTGGCACATCTCTACAGCCTGTGTGCCTGCGGCTTGTGGAGGGCATCCGGTCAAGGGCATCGGGGCTCAAGTTGGGCTTTGTCCTCAGAGACACAGCTGGGGGAGGCCCTGGGTCGGAGCCCCCTTAAGAGACAAATCTCAAATTGGGGAGCATGGAGCAAAATGCAGAAGGACGGCCAGTTCTGAGTCCTGTTACTGAGCAAACTGTGTTTCCTGGGTCAGATTTCTCACCTGATGTCAAAGATGGTAAGCTTACGTTTCCTCCAGTACTTCCTATTACCTCGAGTCTCAACGTGGAGGCAGTGCCACCACTGCTCTGCCCATCGTGGAGGTTAAATACGATTCTTTCCAGGCTCTTCTCTAACACACTTCGCTCCGCGCGGTGGCACCTGCCTCCCCCGCCCTTCTGAGTCGGGCAGAGCGTCAGCCGCACCGCCCGGAAGCCCGGACCTGCGGGAAGGACGCGGAGGCCCAGAGAGGCGCGGCCTCCACTTGCGCGCACCGGGGCTGCCCGCGGGGCGCCTCGCCCGCTCCGTGCCCAGCGTGGTGCCTTGGCGCAGGCGCCCTCTGCGCGGGCTGGAGAGGAGGTGCCCACGGGACGTGCGCCGCGGCTGCTCCTCCTCGCTGGTGGAGTGGGCACCCGCGGGGCGACCTGGGTAGTCAGCCGCGCACGTGCCAGCTTCGTGGGGCTCAAGGCTCCCGTGCTTCGCATACCTGCATTTTGGTCACAACGGGCTTTTCTTCGTTCAGGTAACTGCAGACGGGAGACCAGAGGGCAGCGCCCGCCGGGACAGAGGGTGGCACCCCCGCTGACCTGCCGAGGCCAGCACGGACCGTGCGCGCCCTGCTGCCGGCCCGCGGCCCTCAGGGCGCAGCTCGAGGCAGTGAGCACAGAAGCCCCTCTGGCCCTGGTGGCAAAAAGCAGTGACACATGTTTGAAGACGAAGCGCTGAACAAAGCCGGTGCAACTGTCCAGCCGTGGTTCGTGAACACAGGAGAGATGGCAGCGGAGCCTTGGGTGGGTGGCGCAGGAGGCGTGGGGCGGCAGCGCGAGCCCGTGCCAAGCACCTCGCGGGCACCACACGCCAACACGCCGTCCCCGCGCGAGCGCCTGGTCTCCGGCCCCCTCACGGGCGTGCGTGTGTCTGTGGGAGCGCGTGTCTGCGGGAGCGCGTGTCTGCGGGAGCGCGTGTCTGCGGGAGCGCGTGTCTGCGGGAGCGCGTGTCTGCGGGAGCGCGTCTCCAGGGGCCTCCGTCCCAGCCCCCCCCCCCCCGGGCAGCGGCTCCCAGGCACCTGCTGCTCCTTCCCAGACGCCTCCAGGCTCAGCCTCTCCCGGGAGACGCACAGCAGCGGGTCTGACGCCTCCTTGCCCGAAGGGAGGCTGCCGGCCTTGCTCGGCCGGACACGGGCGGAGGCAGCTCCGCAGGGCGGGTGTCCTGTCACCCAAGCAGAGAAGCAGCAGGTGCGGGGCTGCCAGTCCCCGGGGAGTGCGGCCTCCACCCTCCAGCCGGCAAGGGCTGTGTGACGTCGAGCCCTTTTCTTTCAGCTCTGCGGGTTGAGGATAGAGGGTGCGCACGGCCGCAGTCGGGCTGGGGATGGGGCTGCTGTGGGCTGGAGCCCGGCATGGGGCGGGGGTGGGGCTAGTCCACAGGCAGATTCCTGGCAGACGGTGGTGCCAGCGCCCGCTTCTCCTCCGCTCTCAAATTCCCTGCCGTGGATGTCACCAGCAGACCAGCCCCCAGCCAGGGTGCTGCACTGGACACTGGCACTTTGGAGTCAAACATACAGCATGATCAAAAGTGTGAATGCTTAACTTTTGTTGTTGTTGTTATTTTGAGACAGGGTCTCGCTTTGTAGTTCAGGCTGGCTTGTAGTTCACTATGTAGCCCAGGGAAGCCTCGAACTCAGCAGTCCTCCTGCCTCTGCCTCCTGAATGCTGGGATGACAGGCTTGAGCCACCAAGTCTGGCATTGTGGCGTGTGGTACTGATGGCGGGTGGGCGTGAGTTACCATGTGATTGCTGGGGATCAAACCAGGGACCTTGCGCTTGCTAGTCAGGCACCAGAACCACTGAGCTAAATCTCTGGTCCAATGCTTAACTTTTTAAAAATAGGGTTGCAGTAGGAGACAAATATGCCATTAGCGTCATTTTAGCTCAATCCCGCCGGTGCCACGTTTGTGCCATTCTTCAGCGCAGTGAAGTGACGGCCACGCGCGTCTTCAGCTGCACCGTTCTGTCCCATCGAGGTCCTGAATCATTTCAAAGTCCTTACCTCCCGGGATCACTTTGGCTTTCGGGAAGAGCCAGTTGGGTGGTGCCAGACCCGATGGAAGCACGGACAGGGCATTTACTTCACGGCTTTTCCGGGGGCCTCTTCCTGGGCAGCACTCAGAAGCCACCTCCAGTGAGTATCTCAAAGTGTACTTCATGGAGACACAGAAGACACGTTCAGAACTGCTTCAGGGGGAGCCAAGCATCCGGGATAAGCGGGCTTGAAATCAGCAGGTGTAGTGTGAGGGGATGAATGGAATGACTTTCTGATCCACAGCACTGCGTTCTGGTTACTCTAGTAAAGCTGGGGCAGCCCCGGCCTCAGACGCGCCCGGCAACAAGATCGCACCAGCTGGAGACACGTCGAAGCCACAGCCTCTGACACGGCGAGACCGGTCACCTCGCTGCATTCGCGGTCTGCTGAGAGGGTTCCCGAGCTCTGCAGGGCCGTGGGGCCCACGGCGCCCCGTGCTGGCTTCCGATCCCCGCACTCGCTCCTCCTCCGGACTCCATGAAGGGGTCTGGAAGCTGCGGGAAGGCCCAGCCTTGGCTCCTCTGAGGACCTCCAGGAGAACCGGTTAGCCCTCGCTGCCGCGGGCACTGGCCGCAGGGCACGCCGGCCTCCGGTGACCGCAGTGCCTCAGATGTGCAGACCCTCCTGCCAGCCCCGCGCCCTGCGGAGCCCGGCCGCGGGGACCATCTCGGTGCCTCTAGATGCTGTGACTGGAGCAGAGTATCCATACAGAAGGGTTCATATCACTTTAAAAATCAATGGGCATGTACAGAGGGATTTTGCCAAAGCAAAATTGAAAAGTATTATAAATCAAAACACATAATGGAGAGACATCCCTTATTGTTGGGTATGAAGAGCCCACACACTGAAAGTGGCCACCCTTCCACAATTGCTACACAGATTCAATGCAATCCCGGTCAAAATTCCAACAGCACATTTCACGGAAACAGGAAAACAATCCTGAGCTTCATCTGGAACCAGAAGAGGCCAAGAATAGCCAAGGTAATTCTGGGCAACAAAGCAAGGCAGGGGCATCACAGTCGCTGACACTACAAAGGTACTGTAAGGGACACAGCATGGTACTGGCAAAAATAGACCTCAGGAGCAGCAGGACAAACTAGCAAAACAGACTCATTCAGAAACAACTCCAGACACACTCAGCTGCCTTATCTTTGACAAAGGAGCCAAACACCCTCACTGGGAGAAGACAGACTCTATAATAAATGATGCTGGGAAAACCGACTTTCCACATGCTGAAGATTAAAGTTGGACCCAAATCTTTCACCATGCACTAAACTAAAACTGAAATGAATGAAATATCTAAATATTAAAACAGAAACACAATCTGCTGGAAGATAGAATAGGTAGAACTCTCAAAAACATTGGTGTAGGGAAAGACTATGTTGAGCAAAACCCTGAACACACAGGAACTATCAAAGAGAATCAACAAGTGGGAACTTATTTTATTAAAAAGCTTTTGCACAGCAAGAGAAATCACCAACAGAGACAAAAGACAACCCACAGTGTGGGAAAATTTTCTGCCAGCTGTTTCTCAAAGGAGTAATATCTAGAATATGTAAAGAGCTAAAAAAAAAAATCAGACTTCACAAAGTTAAAGGCATAATCCAAAAGTGGGCAGCTGAGATAAATAGACACTTCCTAGACAGACACTTCTTAGAAGAAGTAGAAATGACAAATAAATATCCGAAAAACGTTCAATATCACTGGTCATTTGAGAGATTCAGATGAAAATAACAGATTCCATCTCACTCCTGAAAGAATGGCTGTTACCAAGAAATCGACCCACAATGAATGCTGGTGGAATTGTGGGAAGAAAGGAGCATTTCTCCACGTTGGGAGTGAGGACTGTTGCAACCAGTGGAAGAGTGTTGGGGAGGGAGGTAGAGAAAAGAGGCAGGTGTATTGTGCTCAGGTGCAAATTTCCTACCATGAGTGTTAACACTGTGTTTGCCTAAAATACAACAAAAAATGTTTTGCTATAAAAAAAACCCTTTTGTTTTTCATAAGAGCAACTCACCCTAATATCCTAACAGTCAACTCTTTCTTGCTGCCTTCTTTGTTGATTGACAGTGAATTAAAAAAAAAAAAACTGGTTTGGTGTTTGTTAAGAAGAAATCAAAGAGGGAGGCAGAGGCAGGAGGAATGGTGAGTTCGAGGCTTGCCTGGGCTCCATAGTGAGCTCGGGGCCAGCCTGGACTACAAAGCAAGACCCTCTTAAAAATATATTTTAAGACCAATCTATTGCTTAGTATGAGCCACCCTGACCCCAGTTCCACAGGCGCGGAGACGGCTGTCCTCACGCCCCACGCGGCTGTCCAGCTGCGTCCGAGCCCAGGCCCTGCCGGGACAGTGTCAGGAGGTGCGGTGATGTCTGGCCTGCAGCACCCTCTTCCCTCGAAGCTTCAGGTCACACAGAAACTGTGACGAGAAGGAGAGGGAAGCATGGGGGAGTCTCCACGCACCGTGCGCCTGCCTCCCCACAGCATGGCCAGCTCCCCGCTGTGTGCGCCGCTCTGTCCCATGCCTCCCGGCCTGTTTCCCATGCGTGCCCTGTGGCGAGGGCTTCCCTGTGGACGCAGATGGCGTCAGGACCTGGCGAGATCTGCACACTGGTATCGCGGAGCCGCCTCTGTGACGCGACCAGGCTACATCCGGGCCCTCAAGTCACCCCCGACGCACCGTGGGCAGTGCCGCTGTGAGGTTGGGAGCTTGGGCTTCAAACACCGGTCCAGCCCCTCTCTCACGGGGAAGTAAAGGGCTTAGGAGCAGGAACGGCGGCTCCCTGTGAAAGCCGTGTCTTTGGGTCTGGAAACTGTAATCCTCAAGTTCCCCTTAGTGGGACCCGGGCCCTCTGCCAGCGGTGCTCGGCACGCTTGCTCCAAGGACCCAAGTCACGGGCTCCAGGGCCCACTTCGGCCCTCGGAACCGGAAAGGTGAGGAAACGCAGGACGTCAGGGCTCACGAACAGGACACAGGCCTCCTCGCACCCATGACCTTCACTGCCAGCTGTGGCCCCAGCCGGAACTTCCGGCGGCTCTCGCACCACCCCGCTCCCCTCCCCAGCACCGAGACTGGCACACTGGGCCCACACCCGCCTCTGTGCCAGCTGGGTGCCACACTGGGCCCGACGGCCAAGCCCTCGGGCCGCCCTTGGGCCTGGGGCCTTCTGTGGTCCCCCAGGCAGGAAGGAGCAGGCCCTACTCCAGCGTGTGCTTATTATCCTTCAGCTCAGTCTCCCGAAGCGTTTGCTGCAGGCCGCAAGTCCTGTTACAGACGGGAACAGACAGAACCTCCTGAAGTTTCTCCTCTGTCCTTGCCACTGACGTGTGGGAGAACTGACTGTTAGCTGAAGAGTTACCGCAGATATATTAAAAATCACATGCTTATGTATTTTATATTTGCTCGAGGCTTCAGCAAATGCTTTTCTCTTGCGTGGGAAGGTTTTCCTCAGGGAGCCGAATTCTTCGCCGACACTAGGAAAGAGCGAACCCCCGTGCTCCGCACCCCTTTCTTGCTTAGAAACACGGAGGGGTCACGCTGTGCTGCAGCCTAACTTCACAGCGGTCGGAGAAACAGGCTTCCTCCCCTGAGCGGAGCCCTCGAAGCTCCCTCTGGACTCGCCCTGTAAGGCAACTCTGGGCCCCAAGGAGCCCGGTGCTGCCCACGTGACGGAGCTGGCCTGGGGCGCAGCAGCAGGTGGGAGCAGCTCCTCCCGGGGCGCCAGCTGGGGGACCCAGCACCTTTTAGTGACAGACTGCACTGGCCACGCCCCTTTCCCATAGCACAAAGGAGGCAAAAGCACCCACACACTCCTGTTTTTAGGGAAGGCTGCCCTTGAACTCACAGCCATCCTCCGACCTCAGCCGCCCAAGCGCTGGGATTACTGGTTAGACCGCCATGCTGGGGTGTTTGGTGTAGTGTTATTATTCATGCATCCAAAGGGGGCACCTCAGGGCTTTGCCGGGCTGGGGAGGCCTGGGGGTCGGGCATGTCCGGCTCTCTGGAATGTGGCCTGCGGTCGAGGCCTTTCCGCCCGCGCCGCGCCGTGAACTGGGGCTGGGGGCCCAGGCGGCTCTTCTCCCCGCAGAGCAGAGGAGCTGGGCGGGAAGCGCGCACGGCCCTGCCCACAGCGCTCCTCCCCGGGATGCTCTCGGGTTGTTCTCAAGCTTTTGCTGAGGAGGCAAGGGCTGCCCTCCTCTTCCGGCTTGAAAACCAACCTGCACTTCAACCTGCGCTCGAAGCTGCGCTTCTTCCCGGGCCCCGGTGTGGGGAGGGCGGCCGAAGCAAGCTGGGTCCCCGGGCGACCGCGCAGCAGCCCGGCCGCAGAGGGCGACGGGGAGGCTTCCGCGGCTCTCGCCGCCCGCGACCGGGCAGAGCCCCGAGGGAGGACGGGGAGCCGGCCCGGGCGGAGCTGCGCGGACCGAGCAGGGGACCCGAGCGGAGGCCGCCCGGCCGCTGACGGCTCCACCGCAGCCGGCCGATTGGCCCTGACCGGCCCCCGCGCCGGCCGCCGGTCCGCGGCGCCCCGAGGTCTTGCGCGCGAGCAGAGAAAGTGGGACGGAGCCGCGGCCCGGGCGGGGACGCCGCCGGCCAGCAGGGGGCGCCTCAGCTCGCGCGGGACGGAGGCCCCGGCCCCGGCCCCGGCCCCGCCCGTCCGCCCGCCCTGGGCGCCGCCGCCTGGAGGAGCGAGCGCTCGGCTCCCGCGCCCGACGCGGCTCTCGGCTCGGCCCTCCGCGGGCAGCGCGCACGGTCCCCCCGGGCCCGGGCCCGGCCCCGCGACGCGCGTGTGCCTCGTCGAAGGGCGCTGACACGCTCGTGTGCGCACGACGCGCTCGCGGGGCGCGAGCTGCCGCGGAACACGCGGTTCGCTTTCTCTTTCAGTTCTGACGCTGCCCGCCGGCCGTGCCCACGGGGCGGGCGCCTCCCCGCGACTGGAAGGCGGGGCGCGGAGCAGGCCCCTAGGTGTCCGCAGAGCCCGGGGATGGCGCGCTGTGGGAGAAAGCCGTCCAGGGTGAAGGCAGCCCCACTCAGAGGGAGGCGGGCGTCTCCGCGTGTCTGGCGCAGCGGTGCGACCCACGGCTGTTATTTCCAACCCAGAACGACTCAGAGCAGCAGGCCGCCTTCTAGCTCATTTTCTGGAAGCGGCTGGGGTCCCCGGGAGTAGGAGTCGAGCGCCTGGGCAGGGCGGGGAGAGGAGCTGAGGTGCTCCAGGCTCCCAGCGTGCCCAGCGTGCCCAGCGCAGGAACTGCGGGCGACTTGGCATCGCCCCTCTTAGGGACCCCAGCACGACTGACCGGGCGGGGACAGCAGCGCAGGCCTGGGGCCCGGCCTTGTGATGGGACATCCTTCCGAAGGGTGTGTGCGAGAGCCCGCAGGACGGCGCTGGTCTGTTCCGGACCCCCAGGAACAAAGCGGGTGGGAGACAGGCGGCCACCACCTCCGCCGGGCTCTCGGGACGGAGGGGTCGCCCAGGTAGCCACGGCGCTCACCAACTGCCCACGCCGGGCCCTCCCGTCTTCCCTAAAGGGCCCTCCTTGGCCTTTGGTGTCCTGGCCCGGTGCTGGCTCCTCACCCAAGCCACAGCCCCAGGTCGTGTCACTGTGGGGGGGAACTACACAAAGTGGCCGAGGTTTCCTCCGCTTCCCAGGCTTCCTCCTGCCCCTCACCCCGAGGAGGAACAGGTCTTGGGTTGGCGTGATGGAGCCCAAAGTTTCGAGACCACTCGGACTTTTCGGCTCCCGGCGTGTCCTGGGTCTGCCTCCCGGCCGTCGGGGTAGTGCGCTGTGGGCCGGCGTCTGGGGCGGGCGCTGAGCAGAGGCCCTGGCATCTCCCGCCCCTGCTCCCTCCACACAGTACTGTCCTGTTGCTCCGGTGGCTCCTGGCAGAGGGGCCGTGGCACCCTGGGAGGCACCCTGAGCCCGGGGCTTGCGTGTCCGGCCTGCCCGCTTCACCTGTGCAGAGTGCCGGTGGCTCAGGGCTGCTCTCCAGTCAGGTCACAGAGCGCGCCCCTCGGCCGCATCCTCCTCCCCAGGATCCACATGCTCAGTCAAGTGCTCTTCATGAACCCTGCTGGGAGCTTCTCAGTCAGTCTCGAGGCCTGTTGGCCGGGGGCTCTGCTCTGAGAGAGAAGAGCGGAGAGAGGGAGGAGCCACCGGGGGTCGCAGGAAGTCAGAGCAGGAGCCTCCAGTCACCTCCCTAAGCATCCCACAGCCGAGAGCCCCATGTGTCTGTCTGTTCTGGGACGTGTTCTTGGCTGGGTTGGAGGCTCCGGAGGCGCTGGCGCTGGTGCTCCCTCCGCCGGTGCTCCCTCCGCCGGTGCTCCGGAGGGAGCGTGGTGCACACAAAGCCCCTTCGGCGCCCGGGACACCTAGCCTGGCCTTTCTTCCCTCCACACCTTCCTTCCCTCGTGAAGCTCGCCGCCCCACCAAAAGGCTCTTGGAAGCAGCGACCAGCCCTGTCCTCCCGGCGGCCGCGCCTCTCCGGGTGCCACCTACGCTGACAGAAGACTAGGTCCCGGTGCAGGGCAACCTCCTGGGGCCCTGCTGCAGCCTGTGCAGGAGCACGGCCTCCAGGACGGACCGGCACCTTCTTTGCCTCCCCTGGGAGCAAGCAGCAGTCACCAGGAGCGGATGGCCGGGCTCCTCTGTGAAGTCCTGGGCGCACGGGCACAGTCTCTTCCGGGTAGCCCTCGGCAAGGGCGAACGCGGCAACACCGCCCTGGCGCATGGATCGAACTCCCGCTCGGCCTGCTGAGCGCACCCGGAGAAGGCTCCCTCCCAGGGCGCTGTCCAGGGCCGGCCAGGCAGCAGAGGCCGCCCGTGGAGGCCGGGTCCGGGACAAAGGCCAGGAGCGCCGCGGACCCGGAGTCTCTGGAAACGGCACCTCCTCTGCGTGGCACCGAGGCGTGGGCTCCAGAGAAGAGCCAGGGGGAACGCGGCTCAGGTGAGCCGAGGGCAGCTGCTCAGGCGGGGCGGGGGCCTCCCTGCCAGAGCCCCCCGCCCAGATCCTCCAGGCCTCCCCGGGGCTGGCCTCCCGGGGGCCTCCGCGGGCCGTGCTGGCCGCAAAGCCATGTCCAGCCTCGAATCAAGCAGCGCGTGCCCGCGCCTGGAAGCCCAGTCTCCGGAGACCCGCGCGTCCCAGGAGCGTGCCTCGGCCTCCCGCCACCCCGATGCCCCCGCCCGGCCCGCCACCGACTCCGCCGCGCGTGAGTCCCGCGAGCTCGCGATGGCTCTGGTGGGGACCGGCCCACCCGCGCCGCCCGGGCCCCCGTCCTCCCGGAGCCGGCCCGCTGTCCGGGCACTGCTGCACATCGGGCCTCCGCCTGCGGAAAACCCTGGGCGCCGGGACGAGAGGCGGCCGGCTCGGCCGGCGGCGGTGCTGGGATCGCGGGCACCGCCGCTCCTGGCCCTCCGCCCCGCCGGGCCCAGGCGGCGTCCGGGAGCGCGAGAACAGGAGCCCAAGCGTGGGCGCCTCTGGCGCGCCACGCGCGTGCCGTGAGCCCCAAAGGCGGAAAGGCTCGCGTGGAGCCGGAGAGCAGGGACCGGGCCGGGAGGCAGGGGCCGGGCGAGCGCGGCCGCCAAGTCCGCTGCCCGGGTCAGCGAAACTTTGCGTTGCAGTGCGCAGGCGCAGCGGGCTGGGGGGCGGGAGGAGGGAGGGAGGGGCCGGGAGCCGGGCGGGGGAGGGGAGGGCGCCGGATTAAAATAAGTGGGCGGCTCGGGCGCGGGGAAGAGCGCGGCCAGCCTGGCCTCTCCTTAGGCGTTCCGGGCGCTCGGGCGGCCGGCGGGAGCGGGGCGGGCTCCTCCGGGCGGCGGACTCGGCGTCTTCGCGCCGGGCGCTCGGGGTCCCGCGGCCGGCGGTGTGCGGACCGGTGCGGGCGCCGCGGGCTCCTGGGGTCCCGGCTTGGCGCGCGGAGGCTCGGCCAGCCCTAGCGCCGCCGCGGAAAGAGGTAAATGCGGCCCCGGCGGGCGCAGGCAGGACTGGGTCGCTGGCCCCGCGCCGGCCTCGCTCGCGCCGCCCTCCCGGGAAGGCTGCGGGGCGCGGGCGGGGAGCGCGCGCAGCCCGGGGTGCTCGGCCTCCGGCCTGGGCGACGGGCGGCCCCTGGGAGAAGCCCGAGCGACTTCGCCGAGCCCGAACTTTCTGGGCGGCCCGCTCGTCCGCGGCTGAGAAAGCGGGGCCGGGCGCGGGGCCGGTGGGATCGGGCCCAGCCGGGACAGGTGCACGCCCCGGCGGCCGCGCTGCGGGGCGGCGGCTCGGGCTCCGGCTCCGGCTCCGGCGTCGGGCGGGCTCCGGGCTGACCGCCGCGGGCCACAGCCGGAGCGCAGCTCTCGGGGCCCAGGTGCGGGACGACGCGGGGCGCGCGCTGCCGCCACCCCGAGACCCTCCCGCCGCGGGGGCAGCGGAGGAGCCGCGCGCCTTGGCCGGGGCAGGGCGGGACCCTCGCTCCCTGACCGTCCCTAACGGCCGTCAGGAGGGCGGCGAGAACCCGCCCGAGGCGGGACGGAAGCCCGGGCTCCTGCCGACGGCCGTCCGCGCGGCCCGCCCTTCCCGGGAGCTCGACGAGGGGTCCCGGGACGGAAGGAGGCTGCGGAGTTTGCTTGCTGCGCGAACCGCGTAAGTCTCACCGGCCAGAGCCGCGCGCTGTTCTGCGCGAACAGAGCCGAGCGAGGCCAGCGTCGGGCGCAGCCTCCCGCGGAGGGAGGACGCGGAGGGAGCCGGCCGCCCGGCCTCCCGGCAGCTGCGGGTTCCTGCGAGGAGGACGGGCGTGCTGGGCGGAGGACGCGGCGGGATGGGCTCGGCCAGCGCGTGCGCTCGGCCCGCGGGAGCGCACAGTGAGAGCAGGGCGAGCGGGTGGGTCCTGGGGCGCAGGCGCCTGTCAGTCACGCTCTTGCTGGGGGCTGGTGTCGGGGGTGATTACTCCAGCCCGCGCTCCTCAGGTGGGAGCGGGGAGTTTGTTCAGTCCTCATTAAGGCAAGCAGTGAGCTCACTCACGCGCAATTAGCCCGAACAAACCGCGGTAATAGACTGCACACTCCATTAATGCGCAGCACAGGGCGGGCGGCGGAGCCAGACAGCACCGGCCCTTCCTCTCGCAGCCGGCCAGGCCAGCTTCCGGCGGGATGGGTGCGGGTGGGGAGAGGCGACCCCTCTGCAGTTAAAAGATGGGACGCTTCGCTCCGGGGTCTCAGGCCGGGAGTGGGAGCCGGTCGCGGACTCGCTCTCCGCCTGCCTGAGGCAGCAGTGCGGCCGCTTCCCTCTCGGCTGACCGCGGCCCAAAGCGGCCGCTCTTCTGCCCTTCACGGTGCTGCTGTAGAGAGGCACGTTTCGAACGAATTTCGCACCCGGAAAGTCGCTGGAGGAAACCTGGGAGCCCTGGCCTCGGAACAAAGCTGTGGAAGAATATAGGAAACTGGCGGGCTGCAGCGAGAAGAAAACGCAGTCCGGGGTCGATGGGCCAGAGCCCAAGGCTGCTCAGGAGCCGGGAGAGCCGAACTCTTGGCGCCCTGCGCCCGCCTTGGAGTCTGAGGGCGCTGGGGTCTTTGCCCTGCCTGAGGGCGGCGAGGGCAGGCCAGGGGGCGGCTGGGTTCTCTTGCCGAGCTGGGAGCAGGGCTTGGCGGGACTGCGGCCCAGAGTCCCGGCTCCACGGCTGCTGTTGGCCTCGCCTAGGCCCAGCCGCTGGCCTGCTGCAGGCTGAGGCCACCTAGTCGCCTGGGAGCCTGGACACGACTCTGACTTCAGGGGCCGGAGGCAGAGGAAAGGCAAAGGGGAGGCTCGCCTCAGCCAGGCCAGGCAGACCTCTGAGCCTGGGGTCTTCTGCCAGTCCCCACCCCAGAGTCCCTGTCTCTTCTCTGGCCTGACTTGCACTTTGCTTCTGCCTTGTCCCAGATCTCTGGAACTGTCTGCATTGGTTTGTGCCCTCCGAGCTCTCCAGCAGCTGGGCGCCAGGCTCTGCCCATGGGGTGGAGGCTCTCCGTGCACAGGGTGGCACAGATGCCGCTTCCTTGGCCCTGGGGTGGAGCAACGGCGTGACTGGGCATTTGCACCCCTCCACGAGAGGACTGCACCGGCTTCTCTCCGCTGCGTCTCAGCCCCCCCCCCACCTCCTTCCTGAGTCCCACCTTGTGAGCCGCCACCCTCCGCAGGGCTTTTGGACCAGAAGTGCAGGGATCCCGCACGGAGACCCAGTGTGGCCTGCCTGGCCTTGGGCCAGGGGTCCAGAGGGGCGAGGCGAGGTCCCCGCAGCCAGGAGGGCGGGTCTGCAGGACCTTGCTTAGAAGCGGACTTTGTGAGTAGCTCGGCTCAGAGCTCCGAGCCAGGGTCGAGGCTCCCTGCCGCTCACTCCCAGCGCTCCTCCTTCCTCCGCTCGCTCCTTCCCTGGCCAGATCTGAGTTAGGAGGGCCGAGAGCAGCATGACACAGGTCTCTCCGCAGGCTCCAGCCCTTTCCACGTAAGCTGTGACTCCCAGGAGAGGGGTAGAGATGCCAACCTGGCCCGCCCTGCCTGGTTTCCTCCTGTCTTGCTCCAGCACGTTGGCCGTGCACAGACTGGAGTTGGGGTTCTTGTCCATAGCCACCCCAGGCGCAGGCTCTCTACATGGTACAAATCCTGCTGCCCCTCTCTTCGGAAGAAGCAAGGGTCTCGAGCCCCCCATATGTGACTGCAGGTGTTTAAAGGACTAAATGTGAGTGTCAGCACCTCCCTCCTCAACATACAGGTAAATCCCCCCTAGGATAGCGGGCAGGAGCCAGTCAGCAAGCAGGGCTGTCAGTGCAAGGTAGGATCTCGAGCTGCAGGGCAAAATCAGAGTTCTGAAGATGGTGCCCCAGCTTCTAGCACCAGCTCCGAGGTTGAACAGAAGACCCTAATAATGGACCAGGAAGCCGTGTGCGCGCGTGTGTGTGTGTGCACAACTCACAGTCCCTGCGTGTTGTGACCACTGCTGTCCAGACAGACACTGGCTGGCCCAGTGTATCTGTGTCTTCCGGGAGCTTCTGTTCCAGGGCGTGTGACTGTGTGTTCCGTGTCACTGTGCATTTCTGTTCGTTTACACGTGAACATGAAAGTGCTTCCAAATTCTGCCATCTTCCCAGGAGAAAGTGACCCTGCGTGGACTCAGGCTTTCTTGGCATTGGTTTTGTTAGCAGGGACGCTTGTGCGTGTGACTTTCCCCCAGGCTCCACCCAGCAGAACCTCCTTTAAACGAGTTGCATTCTTGGGATTTAATGCTGTACTGGTTTCTCTGTCAAGGACTGTTTCTGCCCAAGAACATTTGAAAGGGGCGCTCCAACCACGCGATCCAAAGAGGCTCCTAGAAGGAGACCCCGGCATCCCGTGCTCTCATCCTCCCTGCGAAAGCACGGACAGGGGCCGTGTGTGGGCCCTTAGGCTCAGCGGCGGAGACCCCGTGGCAGGAGGGCGTGGCTGGGCCAGAGGAGCCGGCCCCCAGCCTGAGCCTCACTTTCCCCTCCTCCTCCCTTCTTTGCAGATCGAAGCGAAACGCAACGCACCTACCACAATGGGCAGCAAAACCTTGCCAGCGCCGGTGCCCATCCACCCGTCCCTGCAGCTCACCAACTACTCCTTCCTGCAGGCTGTGAACGGCCTGCCCGCGGTGCCCTCGGACCACCTGCCGGGCCTGTACGGCTTCAGCGCGCTGCACGCCGTGCACCTGCACCAGTGGACGCTGGGCTACCCGGCCGTGCACTTGCCGCGCGCCTCGCTCTCCAAAGTGCCGGGGGCTGTGTCCAGCCTGGTGGACGCGCGCTTCCAGCTGCCCGCCTTCCCCTGGTTCCCTCAAGTCATCCAGCCCAAACCGGAGATCGCCGCTGGGGGCGGCGGCCCGGCGCTCAAGACCAAGCCGCGCTTTGATTTTGCCAACTTGGCGCTGGCTGCCACACAGGAAGATCCTTCCAAGCTTGGCCGAGGCGAGGGCCCTGGGTCCCCTGCAGGTGGGCTGGGTGCCCTCCTGGATGTGACCAAGCTGTCCCCTGAGAAGAAGCCCACGCGAGGACGCCTGCCTTCCAAGACCAAGAAGGAGTTCGTCTGCAAGTTCTGCGGCCGCCACTTCACCAAGTCCTACAACCTGCTTATCCACGAGCGGACGCACACGGACGAGCGGCCCTACACCTGCGACATCTGCCACAAGGCCTTCCGGAGGCAGGACCACCTGCGGGACCACAGGTGCCGACTGCGGGGCCGGGGGCCTCTCCTCCTCCTCCTCCCCGCAGAGCTGCAGCCCCTCGTGGCTCCCAGCCGAGCGCTGCCTAGAATCACAGGAAAGCACGCTCTGCTCGGGGACAGGCTGCGGAGCAAGGGTGGAGGAATTCGGGGTGAAGGGGACCCTAAGCCCAGGCCAGGTGTCCAGCCAGGCGCTCTCCTCCGCGCCCTTCCTCCAGCTCCGCAGCCGTCCAACAGCAAGCGAGGCTCCCGCCATGATGGAAAGTGCGACCTGTCACAAACCGAACTTTTCCGGTTGGGTTGACATCATTCTAACGCGAACAGCCACAGCAGCTAGCAGCTGCGTGGACCCGGGCGTGGACCATGGCTGTCCAGGGCACCCACCGGGCCTTGTGAGGAGGCGGCGTCCCCGCCTCAGAGAGGCAGGCGGTCTGCCGCGGGGCTGGCTCACGGTCACGCGTTGCACGCTGCCCCCTCCGCGGGCCGCTCAGTATGTGCTGGCCGCGCGTTCTGTTCCCACCATCCCGACTGCTTCGGGGGCAGGTGCCCTAGAGAGCGGGCGGGGCCGCAGCGCGGCGCTTCCCGAGGATTAACTTTCTGTTTCTGCCCCCAGATATATTCACTCCAAAGAGAAGCCTTTCAAATGCCAAGAGTGTGGGAAAGGGTTCTGCCAGTCTAGGACTCTCGCTGTCCACAAGACGCTGCACTCACAGGTGAAGGAGCTCAAAACCCCCAAGATCAAATGTTAAGCAGAGCCGGCGGCCCCGCACCCTGGCCGCCGCCCCGCCCCCCGAGACGCCGCCAGCGCCGGAGGCGCCTCTGGGACCTCACTGCACCCTGCACAGCGACAGCGGTGGCCGGATCCCTCCCGCCCGGCGCCTCGGCCCCAGCGCCCAGCGCTCCGGACGCACCTGAACTCTGGGCCAGGAGGTGGGACTCAGTGCGGAAGGGAAACAGGTTAAAAGGAGAAGGAGAACTCCTGGACACGAAGTGGCACCTCTCCCAAAGTATTAGTTTTTCAATTGTTATTTTATACATTTTCTTTCTTTCCTTTTCTTCTCTTTCATTTCGCCACCCCCCCCCTTGACCATACAAACGTTAACGACTGCGGGGAGAGGAGAAGTCTGCAGCGCCCGGGCCTTCCCGTCCGCCGCCCGCCCGGCCGGGAGCCTGCGACAGTACGACTTGGCATCCACTTCAGCCCGGCCCGACCGGCCCAGGCCCCAGCCGCGCGCAGCTCTTCAGGGCTCAGCCCGGAGGGACGCGGGGGCCTCGGCCGGGGCCCCGAGCCGGTGCCTTCCCGGCTCCCACGCGTCAGCCCGGCGGGCGTTGCATTGCGACTGGCACTTTATGCTGACCATCGGTTACGGACATTTATCACTGGAGTTTTTAACTATTAAATAAAGGGTTATTTACAGGCTTCGCGGGTGGTAGTTCCCTGTTCCCTCTGAGCCGCAGCAGGGCGCCCTCCCCTCCTGGGAGCCAGCGGCCCTTCTGCGTTTCTGCGCTGTCAGGCCTGGCGGAGACCTCGCACTATGGGAATCGCTGTCTGCGCTCTCTGCAGTTACGTTATTACTTTGCTCCTCCGCTCCAGTGTCAGGGCCTCAGTTTCCCCATTCTTCACCTCCGAGGAGCCCGGGCCTGCCGTCAACTCGCCGGGACCTCCTGAGCCGGGTCGCTGGGCGCACACTCGGGGAGAGGGCAGCTCTCTGAGTTTTCCGGCTGCCCACACAGGGCCTCAGAGCAGCCGGGCCCAGCCTGCCCAGAGCCCTGGCCCGCGTCTGCAAATAGCTCAAGCCCCCACCCACGCCCCTTCCCGCGGGGCCGGGCGGGCTCACACCCGCGGAGAGTCCCCTCAGTGGAAGCCCAGAGGAATGGAGGGGGCGGTGCCCGGGAAGCCGGGAACCTTCGGAAGAGCAATCCGAGACCGCCCTTCGCAAGTCGAAGCTTCTTGGGGGCGGCTCGCGTCCCCACCGTGACAGCCCGGCCGCCGGCACCGCTTGCGGCGGGCGGGGCTCGGCTCCGGCGCTCGGACCGCAGATCGCGCAGGCGGTGGCGCCCTCGGCCTTCCGCAGCCAGCCGGCGGCGCGCCGTGCTCCAGCCCAGAGACCCAGCCCCGCGCAGCGCCCGCCTGACCACCGGCCGGCCGCGGCCGCCAGCACGCGCTCACCTCCCGACGGCCCACGCACCCTCTCCCCGCCGCGGCCCTGGCGCGGGAGCCACCCCCGTCCCCGCCGGCGGCGCGGAAAAGCCCCACCCGGTTCGCAGCCGCGCTGCCCCCTGCTGGATGGCCGTGGAGGGGCGGCCAAGGGCGGGGCACCTCGCCCGGGTTACCCCGTGAGACCGGGCAGAGCCTGCCGTGGCCACGAGGGCGCCACCGCCTAAGAGGCCCCAGACCCGTCCCAGGCGGTAGCCGTCGGTGGGAAGAGGAAGCCCGGCGGGTGTGGGCATCGACGGCCCGGGTAGCCGGCACGGGCCTGGAGGTCAGCGCCTGGCAGGCCTAGTGCCAGGGCCAGCTGCCGTGGCCGCGAGGCAGGGGCGGAGCACGCACACGGACACGCCGCCTCAGGGCAGCCTGGCACTGAGGGCAGAGCTCGGCCGTCCCGGCCCTCGCTCCTCAGGAGCCCTCGCACCGCTGCCCCCGGTGCCCCCTCTTCCCGCCGCCCCTGGGGACCCGGGCCCTGCGGCGGGACGCGCAGCAGCGGGAGCGCCGCGGGCTGGGAGCTTCGCCCGGGCGCTCCCCTGTCCGGCACGTGAACACCGGCCCCACCCTGCGAGAGCAGGTTCGCGGACCCGGTGTGCGCTCGCAGAAGAATGGATTCCGGGGGCAGTTTCCCAGGAGGGCGGGAGGCGCGGCCCCGTCCAGATGCCGCCGCTCAGAGTCCTCCCGAGCGCTTCGCTCCCGGCCGCTCTCGCGCCGGCGACGGGGCTCTCCCGCCCTAGTGATCTGGAATCGCGCAGAAAGGGGGCTCCAGCCGGAGGGCTGCCTGCCTAGGGCCTCTGGGCGCGGAGGTCGGGCGGTACCACACGGGGCTCCCCGTGCGGGCCTGGGAGTGCGGCCGGGGCTCCCTCTACGCTCTCTGCAGCCGCCGACCCCTGCAAGCCCCTCTCCCCGCGCAGTCCCGACCCATCCAGGCGCAGCACAGCGGGCCTCCCCGTGGGAAGGCCGGGCGGGAGCTGGGCGGCCCCGCCGTCGGAAGGTGGAGGAGGGCCCCGCTGCGCAGCCTGGGGTGCGGCTCGCAGGGACCCCTGGGCGCCGCCCGACTGCGCTGGAGCCGGGATCGCTGGCGTCCCCGCAGCCTAGAGGAGGGGTTCGCGAGGGCCGCCCCCCGGGCCGGATGCGGCCCCAAAGTGGGCGTCCGGTCTTCCCACCCTCCCGGGCGCAAGGCGGCCGCGCCGCACACCCTGAGGTCGCAGCGCCGCTTTGGAGCGCGGGCCCGCGGCGCGCGGGGCTCAGAGCATCGCGGTGGGCGCCCCCCCGGAGACCCCGGCACCCTTGGCAGCCCTGCCCCGAGAGCCGGAACCGCGTGCCCTCGCCGGGGTGTGCCGCCGGCCCGCGCCCCCTCCTCAGTCCCGGGCTCCGTAGGGGTTTCCAGGCTGGCGGGGCGCGGGCAGCCGGCTGCGGCCCCGCCCCCCGAGGCCCCGCCCCCAGGCCCTCCCGGCCCGCCCAGCGCCTCCCCGTCCCTGGCTCGCGGGCTGCGCAGGCGCAGAAAGACTCGTCCGGAATCGCTCGCGCTGGCCCCGCCAGTGTGAGGCCGCGGCTGCCGGTTCCTGCTCTGCCGTCCGGGGTGCAGCGGCCTCGTCCCACCCGCAGCCATTGGCCTCTGTGACTTCGAGAGCCGTGCAGAGCCGGGGTGGCCTAAGACGGGGGCCGGGAGGCCCGGGCGGCCGCTCCGCCCGCTGGGACCCGAACGCGCGGCTTTGGGCCCGCGGCTCCGCGCCGGCTCCCGCGCCTTCCCCGCGGCCGCGCTCGCTCCAGCCCTGGCCCCTAGGCCGGCGGCGGAGGCGGAGGAGGCGGAGGAGGAGGAGGAGGAGGAGGCGGAGGAGGACGGCCGGAGACCTGGGCCGCGTTTCCGGGCTCGCGCGGCCCGGGCCGTCCCTGCGCTGGCCCGTGACGGGCTCTCTCCCCGCGCATCTAGCGCACCTTCCGGTCCTCACTCGGGTCGCGGGAACTCCAAGTCAGACATGTTTTTTGTCACTTGAACCAAAAGCGGGGGCTTAACGTGTTGCAGAACAACTCAGGGGCTGATGGGGCCGCGCGGGGAGTGTCTTCAGAAATGCCTCTCTCGGCGCCCGCGGCGGCCTCCTCCCAAGCCACTGGATGTCCACGAGGGACTCTCCCTCCTGGGCCACCGAAGGAAGTGAGAAGGGAAGAAGTCCCCTGGGACGCTGGTCTGTCTTCTTGAAACTTCTGGGGGCAGGTGAAAGAAGCCCTCTTCGGTCCCAGTGGATTCTGAGTTTGAGTTCTCTTTGGTTCCCAGGCAGTCGGGGCTCAGGGAGGAAGGGCCCGCTTGGCGTGGCCCGCTGTGGCCGGTTTGTGGACGTGCTCCAGCGGAACAGCACCTGGGCTGCCTGCGGCGGGGAGGCCCGGGCCTGGGGGCGGGGCAGACGACACGCCCCGCAGAGCAGAGAACAAGCGTCATGGATTTGCGCTTCCTTTGCCTTGAACAAGAGCACCTTGCACGAGCAAAAGGCAGTCGCACGAGCCGTGTTGCGCAGCCGTGTCTGCAGAAACCGTGCTGTCTCCAAGTCTCCTCCGTCCTCACTGCTGCTAACATGTCCCAGCGTTCATCCTGGACCTGCTAGTTCTCGGTTCAAGGACGACAGCGAAGACTGACCCGGAAGAGTGGCACGAACGGTTGAGGACGCTGAGAGTTTTGCTTCTCTTTTCCAAATACCAAACCGGATCTCAGTGTCTGTGGTGTATATAATGCAACTGATTCATTTAAAATGTTCGGTTTGGTTGGACTCTTACTAATGAGATTAGAGGATGATTTTTTTGTCACAATAAGGGCAGACAGGCAAGGATGGATTTTGTTCTGTCCTTTGCAGGAAGGTAATATGTTCTTGGGGCCTGTAGATAAATGTGCTTTAAGGACGTGGAACAAAGCAGAGAGGGGGCAGGAATGCCTGGACTCTTCTCAAATGATCAAGAAAGAAAATAGAGCTTCCAGAGAATTTGGGCCTATCTCAAAGGAGATTTATTGGGTCACTGGTCTGTTTCTTACCTTGGGAGGAGAGCTGAATGTATTTGTGCAGCCAGAGAACAAAAATGCTTCATATTTTGAAGCACACACAGCGTCTCCTACAGGTCTGCAGAGGGCCAAGACCCAGAGCAGGTGTGGTGCTAAAAGTATGGCCTCCTCTTTGGAGGTCAGTCAGCACCGCAGTATTTGAAAGGACACTCTAAGATAGTAGCAGAAACTAGAAGAGTTCTCTTCACCTGTTAAAAAAATTGAATTCTTAAGATCTATTTTTAATTATAATGCTTATATCTTGTATATATTTGTACTTTTTTTTACTTCTTTGTTAATTCATAATTTTGGTGCTTTAGTTTGTACAAATGATAGTCTTGATAGTCTCTAGGGGGAGTTTAAGATCTCAAGTGTCTTCCAGAGCTCTTGTGCGTTCAGAGATGGGGCTTTTGGAAGCTGATATATACTGATGATACACTCGTCGGTATGTCAGTCCACTGATGAGTTCATAGCTGAACATTCTATCTTAATTATGCTTCTTGTTGAGACAAATGCCAATACCCACACTGAAAAGAGGAATGGTTTCTTTAGCTCACAGTTCATAGAAGTTTCAGTCTCTGGTTGGCTGGTTCAAAGGCAGGGTGGTATGGTGGAGAGACATCGATATGTGGCAGAGAGAAACAAAAGACAGCATAGTGGACAGGGAGAAAGCAACAGGCCATGAAGCAGCAAGCAACAAAGACAAGCAGTGACCCTCTTCCTGGCCCCTGTGTCTTATCCAGGTGCCTGCACTTGTTACTCATCTTGCTACCCACCACACCTCGATTCCACCCAAAAACTATGCCAGACGAATCAGTGGACTAATACAGTAGTCACACAACCCTGACCCTAGTATCACCCACTCCTGATCCAACTACCTCTGAAAGATTTACAACTGCATGAGGCCCTTGGGGGACATCTAGGCACAAACCATAATGTATGCTATTAGGGAAGGGGCTTGCTCAGGAAAAGTGGGTCACTGGGAGCATAACTTGGAGAGTTACAGCAATCTTGATACTGGCTCCTCCTCTCCTGTTTCTCCTATTTTCTTTGCTTGCTACCACAGGTGGGACCAACATTCTTTTCCACGTTCTTCTTCCATGTTCCTTCTACCTTAGGGCCAACTGCTCATGAATGGAACCCTCTAAAACCATGAGACAAAGTGTATTTTTTAAAAAGTTGCAAGGGTCAGATATTTTGTCCTAGTTAAGGGAAAATGACTGATACAGAAAACTGGTGCCAAGAATGGGTCATTGTTGTGACTATACCTGGTTGTAAGGATCAGAAACCTTTGGAATTGTTTTGTAGAGAAGTTTGGAGAAGGTAGAGAAGGCCTAGAATGTTGCAAGCAGCGCTTGATGGTCAATATTGGTTGGAGGTCAGAAAACCAGAATCTAATAGGAGTGAGTACAGTAAAGATCAGTGCATGATGGTTTGGTTGTGAATGAGCACTTTATTGGAGACTGGACAGACCCTGTATGTTTCATTTTGACAAATACTTTGTTGACATTTTTGGTATGGTCTAAAACTTTGCATAAAGCTAAATTTAAAGGTGCTTAACTGATCTGGTAGAGGAAATTTCAAAGCAGCCCAATGTTCCAGCTGTAACATGGCTACTTTGGCAACATTTAGCAAGATCTAAAGTGAGAATCAGTAGCACAAAAGCAGAGTGTGAAAAGTTTTGCACCTTGGCTGGAAAGGAAGTGTATGGAAAGTTCAGGTCAAGGAGAGTGTGGTTTCACAAAGATCAGTACAATTAGAAAAAAGATAGGTACTTTATACCCAAACAATGGAAAAGATACCTTGAGGACACCTCAGAAATTGGCCAGGTTCTGCCTATTACAGTTTCAAGGATATAAGATGGTAAAGTCTTTTAAGAGACTTTGCTTTGCGAGCCCTAAGACACCCTGCTAATTTAGAGCCGCTTAGGAAAGAGTATTTTCAAGTTCAGCCACCCAAGGATTTAGAGACTGGTGACCATGATCACAGGGGCCAGGGACAGAGGCTGGCCTACTTCTGGAGCTAGTGGCAAAACTTGGTATCATTCACAGAGTGCTGGTTTTCTAAGCATGCGGAATGCTAGAGTTGTGGGGTCATGGAGGCTTCCACTGAGATTTAAAAGGATAGTCCAGAAGGACAGTGTATAAATTTGTGAGGCTAAAATTGAAGGTGTGGTGAAGACCCCAGGAAATTTGATTTGCTACAGGTGTGGTATGTCTGCTGAGGATATCTGAGCTCACTGAGCAGGCCAGGCCAAGGGAGGTGCCCTGAAAGCTGAGACCAGCAAGGTTGAAGAAGCAGCGTGGCCTAGGCCCTTTGTGCACACCTCTAACACCACACGTTTTGGACTGTGGACATAGAGCTGTGGGCTTTAATGTTTGTCTTGCTGAATTTCTGATCTTATGCTGGTTCACTTTTCTACACCCCTAATTCCCCTTTTGGAAAAGGCTTATTTACTCTGTGACATTCAACGTTGGAAGCATTTAACTTTTTTTTTGTCTTTACAGAGGTTCACAGCTGAGCATTTGTCTCGAGTCCTAGAGGGAACCTTGAACTTGAACTTTTAAACAATACTGAAATTGTTGAGACTTAGTGACTCTCTAAGATGAACTAAATACATATCTCACAATGACATGGACACAGGCCTTTTGGGGACCAGCAGTGGAACGTCACGGTTTCGGTCTGACTGTCCCCCAGAAGTCTCCTTTATTCAGGAAGGGGCTTTTGGGAGATGTCCATCCATTCCATCGATCAGTCCTTCCGACCTTTGAAAGTGAAAATTTATAAACATACAAAGGGAAAGACCGATTAAAGAATGCCTTCAGACCTTCCTTATATATCGTGACAGAGATCCCCGAGTTCCCTTGAAACTCTTTCTCTCTGAACTGCCTGACTGTTAGTTCCTGAGGCGTACAAGAGGTTTGTGTTGTCATTTCTCTTGGCACATGGACACCGTCGCTGTGCTCCTTGGGCTCCTGTGTTTCCGATGAGAAATCCACTGTCCCTGGACTACTGCTCTTCCCTCACGCGTGTGGGAGGTAATTCGTATTTCGTGCTACCTTCATGATGTTTACACCTTTAATTTTTTCAGGTTTATGATGGCTCTCTGTGTGGTTTTCTTTGAGTTTATCCTCTTTGGGATTTTCTCAGATTCTTGATATTTGTAAGTTTCTTACATACTTGAACATTTTCAGACATTATGTCTTCAAATATCAGCCAGGAGCCGATGGCCACGAAGAGGGTACCTCCAGTGTCCTTTTCCTCTTCTTCTTAGATGTCAGTGATACAGACATTAGAACTTTGTCAGAGTCTCACAGGCTTCTGGGCTCTGTTTATTCTTTTCATTCTGTTTTCCCTTATTATTCAGACTGGGCAGAAGCTAATCCATTGGAGTTATTCATACATTTAATTATTGTGTTTTCTTTTCAAGTTCTTGAGCAAGATTTTCTATTTTTCCCTTCCACAGTTTTAAATTGTTTTTGAAGCATTTTTATGCTATCTGCTTTAAAATTCTTGTTAGTCATTCTGACATCTGTCTCATCTTTAATGTTTGTTGTTTCTCTCTTTCTCTTTTAAAGTGAGATTTTCCTTTGAGTGTGTGTGTGTGTGTGTGTGATGTACCCTTGGAATCTGTGTTATTATGCTCTAGAGCCTGGATCTTAAGGACGTCTGTTTTACACGTCACCAGTGACTGTGGGTGGGGCAAGAAGGACGTGCCCTTTGCTGCTACCGTAAGGGGTGTGAAAGTTGCAGTTTCGCGCTTCTGACCCCGTTGACATTTCACAGGGGAGGCCCGGAGTGGCACCTTCTCCCCGCTGTCCACATGGTTTCTGGTGGGGGAGGGGAGGGCCAGTCCAATCACTCCTGGCGAGGCTGAAGTTCGGCCTCCCGCCCATCTCCTTCATCTTCTCAGACGCTGCCGGGCTGGGGCGAGGTGGACTCTTGCTGTATCTGGACAAAGACAGAAGTCTGGCTTCCCCACTCAGAATTTGCCACGCACTAATCTGTGGCTTTTTGAGCCTTTTTTTTTTTTTTTTTTTTTTTTTGCATAAGTGAGTGAAGATTGCCTTTTCAAAGTAACTAAGTTACGAGGGGACTTAACACAACTTCTTACATCTTGGGGATATTTCTCCTTTTATTGTTGTAAGGTGATCCTGACTTTAATGTATTGTAGTATTTATAATTTCATAATTTACAGTTTTCACTATCTATCTATCTATCTATATAAAATTTTTTTTTTTGAGACAGGGTCTCGCTTTGTAGTTCAGGCTGGCCCTGAGCTCACGATGTAGCCCAGGCAAGCCTCAAATTCAGCAATCCTCCTGCCTCTGCCTCCCGAGTGCTGGGATGACAGGCGTGAGCCACCACGCCCGGCTTCACTTTATATTTTGACATAAAGTACTCTGGAGTAGTCTCTTACTATAAAATCATAAAATTTTACTTACTCGTAAGGTTGGTTATTTGGGGTTATTCTGGATAAGAGAAAAATTGACATTTTTAGGTTACCTATAACTGAATTTTAACTCAGTAAAATCGAGTCTTTTATTATTTTGTTTATAAAAGGAAAAAAATTAATAACTTGCTTGACTAAAAGCATGTCTTTTTTTTTTTTTTTTTTTTTGAGGCAGGGTTTCGCTTTGTAGTTCAGACTAGCTCTGAGCTCACTATGTAGCCCAGGCAAGCCTCCAACTCAGCAATCCTCCTGTCTCTGCCTCCCGAGTGCTGGGATTATAGGCGTGAGCCACCACGCGTGGCACTGTGGTATGTGGTCCTGATTGCTGGTTGATTGCTGTTGGGCATGAGTCACCACGCCCAGCATTGTATGTGGTTATCGGGGATCGAACTCAGGACCTTGCGCTTGCGAGGCAGGCGCCGGAACCACTGAGCTAACCCTCCAGCCCAAGCATGGTTTTCTTTTACACCCTGCTGCTTTATCTCAGATGCAAATCATAATGTTTAACATTAATTTGTGCATAGAATTTTGAGACCCATTAAATTTGTGGCAAAATATTTCCAGAAAGGATAAATTTTTATCTAAAAATTTGTTTTATATATTTTTCAGTGTTGCCTTGCTCAGAAAAAGAATTAACTGAAGCAAAACTTTCTCTTCAGAAACTTTCTCTATCATTACTCATTGTTTAAGACCTCTGGCTGATGCTAGAACAGAATTATACAGATTGGTGGAAGCGAGCCCTACTTTCTCTAGATACAGTGCTGTTCCAAAAAATGTTTACTTTAGTAAGTCTGGGCAGACTGAAGTAAACAATTCTGTAAAAGAAACGAGGCAGGAAACTTCTGTCTCAGTACAAATTTTACTGTAGAACTTTGCTGGGTCATCTTAGTCAAATCTCATACTTAACAACAAAAGTACCCCTCTTTCCTAACTCCAGCATTTTTTGTCAGAAAAATAAATAAATTTGTGCTACAAATATAGATAATATTTTAAAACTATGTACCTCTTTCTGTTTAGTCTTTAATATATCTGCAAACACCATTGGCTTTGGGTGCTGCTTTTGTTCTCAAAAATGTCTCGATGAACAGTTGGAACTTTATTTCTCAAGTATGAGAAGGCTCAGGCTTCCTTCCCGGGACTGGCTGTTGCTGTGCTTGCTACGAGTTGGAAGTGTGTATTTTTCCCTGGTCAGCGCTCCGAGCTGTGGCTGAGCTGCAGCGCGCTCTGTCAGCCGGCAGACTCCGCTTGCGCACGGCTGAGCGGACAGGACACACGGACATGGGTTAAAATAGCTGTAATTAGTAAATCAGTCTCACATTTAAGAAACTTGCTGCAGCATGTGGGTCTTTTGCCTTCTCCCAGAAGCTCAATAAAACCAAAGCAGCTACCTTCAAAGTAAGAACTATGACAAAAACAGAACAAAAAAATTGAAATAATTAACAATGGTTTGAAGTGTAAATGTTTGTCTCTAGAGGAAGAAAAGAAGTCAAACTCATTTCAAATTTCAGAGGAAGAAGACTCTGTGGTACTTGGGCCACATAAACCAGGCTGCTGTGTTAGGGTGGGAAATTCTATGTAAAGCTCTCCTCGGGCAGGTAGAAGCCTTGCCACCACACTGAGGATGGGCAGGGGCTGCCCCTCCATCCCTGGACTGGCTCTTAGCTGTGCCAGGAACTAGCAGAGTCCCTGGAGATTTTACCTTCAATTCACGCTCTTAAAATTGATGTGAAGAGATGAGCCAAAGCCAACAATCACATGGACTCAGCTATGCATTTTACACATCGCACAATGGGTTGTTAAGGATACTTGCAACTGGCCAGAGATTTAGCTCAGTGGTTCCGGCGCCTGCCTCGCAAGCGCAAGGTCCTGAGTTCAATCCCTGGTAACCACATGCAATGCTGGGCGTGGAGACTCACGTCCACCAGCCATCAATACCACACACCACAGTGCCGGGCGTGGTGGCTCAAGCCTGTCATCCCAGCACTCGGGAGGCAGAGACAGGAGGATTGCTGAGTTCCAGGCTTGCCTGGGCTCCATAGTGAGCTCAGAGCCAGCCTGAACTACAAAGCGAGACCCTGTCTCAAAAAAAAAAAAAAAAAAAAAAAAAAAAGAATTGCAACTGTGGAAAATGTAAAGCAGTGTCTAGCGCTTTCTTCATGTGCGTGGTATGGATTTGCCTCGGCCTGAGCAGCATGCCTGGTGTGCTGAGGGAGAAGCGGCCTCGCTGCCAGCCGTGATCCGCGGCTGCCGGGAAGGTTCCGCCAGAGCCGCCGGTGTAACCACTGAGGAGTCCCGCGCAGGGCCGCCGCCCTTTCCGGCTTGAGCGTCACTGCTTTCCACAGTGGCGCAGCACACCGCGAGGGAGGCGGCCCTTTGTGCGCGTTGGCTTTTGAGGCCCGGCGCCTGTGACCTGGGAGACATGGGTCATGGGCTGAGTGAGGCTCTTGCTTGAAAGTACTCCTGTTTGTAAGTGATTTCAAGGGTGCCACGAGAGCACCCGCCCCCTGAAACCCGGCCACCTGCCGGCCAGCACCCCCCACCCCGTGGCCTCTGCCGGAGCTTGGTGGACCTGATGGGAATGCCCCCTCCTCCGTGACCCGGGGCGGGGGCGGGTATTCTACAGCCCTGTGATTTGTTGATACTTCGCTGTACCTACATTTACATTTTGGGGGTTAAAAACAGACCCAGGAAAACATGCAAAAGGTGAGAAGTTTTTTTTCAAATTACTCTGGGACAACTCCTGTATTGCTTCTTCCATAACTTTCATCTGTTAGCCTAAAGGCTGCACCTGTTAGTTCCAGTTTACTTTGCATTAAAACATTCAAATGACCCTCCTGAAAGCTTAGAGGTCAGGTGGAGCAGGCCTGCTAACTTGATGATGACAGCGAGGCCCTGAAGGTGAGTTTTGTGGGGTGTCAGCTGCTCGCTGAGGCTGTGGGAAGGGAGGGCAGGGACAGGCCGCAGCTCCCCAGGAAGCCCCGGAAGATCTGTGCTCTCGTGATCCGGAACAAGCAGGACCTCCAGAGGCGGGGGCGGGGGGGCGGTGCGGCCGCTTCCCTCTCGCCCTGCTCTGCTCTCTTTGGTGGCCGGGGTCCCTGGGGCGGGCGCACGGCTCGCTCTGTACCTGTGTCCAGGGTCCGCACTGCCCGAAAGCCGTGGGGCCCCTGCGGCCCTCGGCCTCCCCGTAGGGGGAGCCGGGAAGGGAGGTGCCGCCCCACGCGTCCTCCCCTCCCCGCCACCCCGACGCCTCTTCGTCCGAGGCGAGGCCGCGGGCAGCCTGTCCAGGACCACGCACGCCGGGAGCGCTCCAGGGCTCACCCGCCGCGGCGGCCCGGCTCGGGGCTCGGGCCTGGCCTGGCGTCAGAGGCCCAGCCGTCCCAGGTGTTTGGCGCGGGGGTTTTCACGCCACAGCAGAGCTCAGGCTGCAGTTTTTGTGGGAGGGTGCCATCTAAGCTCTCTTCTGTAAACTCACTGAAACACTTCTAGCAGCCCTTCAAAACTAGATGGTTTGTTTTGGGCGCTTAAGTATTGCTGATTTTATTTCTGCTTTTGGGAGTAATATGCCTTCAGTTTTGGAAAAATTAGATTAGGAAAATGTACAAGAGAAATTGAAAATAGTCCTTTTGCCAGATATTACCTTGGGAGCCGTTCTCGTGTGTTCCCTGGGGTCTTTCCTCCTTACGTGTGTATTAAAGGAAATTGTGATCGTAGAGTGTTTTTTTTAAAAATTCATTTAGTCATAAACATTGGTTAATTTTCTTCCACGTTAAAGTATATTTAACCAGTCAGTATTAAAGGTTTATGTGACTCTATTTACATTAATACTCTATTGCTGTGTATAAATTACGATAAATTTAGACACTTAAAGCAACGCCGTCTATTAACTCACAGTTCTGTTGTTCAGAGGACTCCACGGCAGGGCTGTGCTCGGTTTGCGAGCCGGGTGGTTCCCTCTGCATTTCCATCGGAACCGGCTCCTCCCGCCCTGCCCCGCCCCGCCCACTCCCCATGCCCTCC
>PVIC010020086.1:0-29881 GCA_004025085.1 Thryonomys swinderianus | reverse complement strand
TTGTAGTTCAGGCTGGCCCTGAGCTCACTATGGTGCCCAGGCAAGCCGCCGCGAACTCAGCAATCCTCCTGTCTCTGCCTCCCGAGTGCTGGGATGACAGGCGTGAGCCACCGCGTCCGGCATTGTGGTATGCGGTGTTGATTGTTGGTGGGCGTGTCTCCACGCCCAGCATTCTATGTGGTTACCGGGGATCGAACTCCGGTCCTTGCGCTTGTGAGGCAGGCGCCGGAACCACTGAGCTAACCCTCGGGCCCTGGAGAGTCATTTTGGTTAAATTTCAAGCACATATGGGTGCTGATGGGGCAAGGTATTCCCCCTGCCTAGTGCGACAGATGGCCCCGAAGGACACACGGCTCTCAGGTAGACCCGGAGCCCGCGCAAGCAGCAAGGTGCCGCTGCTCCCCAAAGGGCTCGCCTCGGTCCCCGCGAATGAAACGGTACGACAGCCATCGGTACGTGTTGAATTCCACTCGGAGAACAACGACCTGGCCAAGGGTTTTTTGTTGTGCTCCTCCAAAGCTTGTCAGGGACAAGGGAACGGAAGAGCAGGCTGTGAGACGAGGACGCGGGCCAAGAAAGAGTCGCTGCTGAGTCAAACCGACATCGGCGCGGACCAGATTTCGCCTTTTCCGAAGTCGCCAGGAGGGGGCAGCATAGGTCTCCTCTCGGTGACCGTGTGACTTGAAGCACAGGCGCTCGTCGGGACAAAAAGCATCGAAGACTTTTGTACTTGAAGGTGTAATGAATCTGGTGTACTGGAGTTCTTTTCTATCTTAAAAACTCGCCTAGTAGGAGCTCAACAAAGTTATTGCCATCTTCAGAGAACTAGGGGAGGAACACAAGAGGAGTTTGCATTTGAGTTTTGGCTCAGTGGAGTAAATTACGGATAGAGAATCGTCCTGCGAACAATTTACATAGCAGGTTTGTTTGTTTGTTTAGTTGGTTTGGTGTGTTTAAAAAAAACCCAAACCGGGCGTGGTGGCTCACGCCTGTCATCCCAGCACTCGGGAGGCAGAGACAGGAGGATTGCTGAGTTTCAAGGCTTGCCTGGACTACATAGTGAGCTCAGAGCCAGCCGAACTACAAAGCGAGACCCTGTCTCAAAAAAAAAAAAAAAAAAAAACCCAAGGTCTCACTAAATAGCCCAGGCTGACCTTGAACTCACAGCAATCCTCCTGCCTCAACCTCCCCAGGCCTGAGGTGACAGGCAGGTGCCATGACACCCAATACTCCACGCAAGTTCACAAAGGGCATGGCCTGGTATGGAGGAGAGAGTGGAAACCAATAAACAGTTTCTTCCTGTCCCCAGCCGTCCCCGCTAATTAGGGCGATTCGTCAAAGGGCAAAAGGTATTATGCTTGTTTCTCATAGTAAAACCATTAAAAACATATTAGCCACAAATGCCTGGGAAATAGGAACAGACACCTGCAGAAGGTGACCACAAGAGAAGCCAGAGCTCTGGAGCAGGATTTCACAGTAACGGGGACGGGTCATCCAGCTACCCCAGCCCCTTTGAAGCTTCCTCTTGTAGTAATTGGTGTCTTCATCTAAGCCCTCTGCAGAGGGATGTTCATTGCCTTAAATGCAGAAAAAATACTTAATTTTTTATAAAAGAATAACCTGCCTCTATCCTACTGAGAAATGTGCTACAAACTTCTGAATATATAGATCAAAACCCCCGTGTCCTTTTCCTGTACAACTCTACCTCATGGTGAGTAGTATTTTTATGAGCAGGAACGTGCACTAAAACTTCAGAAAAGGCTCATCTCTTTGCACCTTGTGAATTCCTCATCTAGGGTGAACTAAAACTGGACGGTGAATCACACTCGGTGGGAATGACTCAAATTCTACAGAACAGATGTACTAATTACTCTATATTGTTTCTCTGAAAAACATGCAGGTTTGTGGTCCACTCTGCTTTCAAAAAGTCCACAAATCTCTAGTGTGCTCGGGTTTTGAAAGGGAAATTTAAATCTAGAAATTTATCTTAGACATGATATAATCTCACATTCTTACAGAGTAGATGAGAACATTTAAACTACAATATTGTTTTTAATTTCTAAGATGTAATTTTTACATATCCACATGCATGATTGTTATACATAGGAGAATATTTAGAATATTAGGTTTTGATACCTTCTTTCTTTTTAAAACCAAAGAGGCTATGTTGGTAGGAACAGGATTAGACTACTATTTGCATATATGAGCACATTTATTTCATGATATGATATGGCCGATTCATGAGATTTTTTTTTTTTTTTTTGAGACAGGGTCTCGCTTTATAGGTCAGGCTGGCCCTGAGCTCACTATGTAGCCCAGGCAAGCCTGGAACTCAGCAATCCTCCTGCCTCTGCCTCCCGAGTGCTGGGATGACAGGCGTGAGCCACCACGCCCGGCACTGTACGCCGGCACTGTGGTATGTGATACTGATTGCTGGTGGGCGTGAGTCACCACACCCAGCATTGTATGTGGTTACCGGGATTGAACTCAGGCCCTTGAGTTTGCGAGGCAGGCGCCAGAACTACTGAGCTAAATCTCCAGCCCCAACTCATGAGATTTTATCTGGCCCAGCCTGGCACGCAACTACAGAAAGCTCAGGAAGAAATGAGATCGGCATCTCGGGACCTGGTAGTTTGAAAAGAGGGGAAAATGCTTCTGGTAGCATAAATATTTGAAGAGGAAAGAGATAAAATAAGATAACACATTTTTGTGTTTCTATGAAGCGACCTATGAATGTAGATGTTTTGTTAAACCATCTGAGTCCTGCCATCTCAGAAAGCTTTATGCTGAATTCGGGTGTAATTTTCACTAAAGACAGGGCCAAGAGGAATGAACACACTATCCCCGAGGCACAAGGGACAGTTCTGAAGAACCGGCTTCGACTCACCCAAGGAGGGCTTTGGCCGGCCACCATCCTCCAGAGGGAGGCACAGAACCCCGCACGCTACTCAGCCCCACAGAGACGGGGCCTCCAGGCCCCGCCACACGGGCCAGGCCCGGGGAGAGAGGCCTGGGCGTTAGACAACTGTTGCATCCAAAAATAGGACGCTTCGAAAGACAATAAATAGCCCCCGAAGGCAGTTTTCACATTAGTAAAAGGAAAGTCCTCCCAGCCCCGGGGGGGAGGGTGGAGCCAGGCCAGAGGGTGATCTATATGTTATAAACGTTGCTGTAAAGTGACTAAGGTGAGTGTAGAACCCCAAGACCTGAAATGAAGATTGACACGTTTCTAAAATAAACATTATTGGAGTCCCGGGCCCATGAAGGAAGCCTGAAGTTTGGGTCGAGGCCTGGGGCTGACGGTGGAGTGCCGCGACCCTGAGCCCTGGGCCCACGTCCCACAAGCACGAATTCTACCCCACGCCTGGGGTCCCGGCGGAGGAGCAGGGTGCCGGCTCCTCACAGCCACCGGCCGTCCACGCTGGTCCAGGGCTCAGACAACACCAGGGCGCCTGGGGGAGCGGAGGCCACGCCCGCCCGGGGCCCGCGGACCGCTGCCGCCCAGGCCCTGGCTACTCCGCCAGAGCCCAGCTCAGGGGCAGGGCGGGGCGCAGAGAGGGCCCCTCCTCCCCCGTCCACACACTCCTCCCACTCTGGAAATGGGCGTTCTCGGTGCGAAAAAAACCATTCCTTTCAAATCGCTCTGGCCAACTATTTTCTCTACCTCGCTATTTCCCTAAAGTCCCTCCATTTTTCTCAGATAAATTATTTCTTTTCCACTTCACATCTCTCTTCTGGGCCACGGAGGGCAGGGCTGCCTGAGTGTCTGAGAGCTGGCGTAGCCGCTGGGGTGACAGGGACAGAGGGTAGACGGCGACTCTTGAAAAGTTGTGTTTTGGAGAATAAAGTGAGGCTGTCTTATAGCATGTACACTTAGAGTTTTTTTTGTGTGTGTGGTTTTTTTTGAGACAGTGTCTCGCTTTGTAGTCCAGGCTGGCCCTGTGCTCTCTATGTAGCCCAGGCAAGGCTGGAATTCAGCAATCCTCCTGCCTCTGCCTCCTGAGTGCTGGGATGACAGGCGTGAGCCACCCCGCCAGGCTACATTTAAATTTGTATACACAACACAGCCCTCACGTCCGTCCCCAGGGGGAAGGTGCTGTTGTCGCCCTCTGCATCCAGCTCTGCTGTCACCGCGTCAGACCCAGCGTGTTCCGTCTTCTCGTCTGGCCTGGCCTTTGCGTGTGTGGTTGACCCCTCTCTGCCTTTTCTCCTTTCTTTTCAGGTTTCTGGCTTCCTCTGTTTTCTGTTGTTTGCCCTTTGGTTTGATTTTATCTTCTGAAGATGTGAAAGATACGAACTTTGCTCTAGGTACCGCCGAGACTATTTAAAAATCATTCTTTTTCCATTCTTGCCTTTCGCAAGAGTTGTGTTGTTTTTTTTTTGTTTTTTTTTTTTTTTTGCTTTTTTGGAGACAGGGTCTCGCTTTGTAGTTCAGGCTGGCCCTGAGCACACTATGGTACCCAGGAAAGCCGCCGCAAACTCAGCAATCCTCCGGTCTCTGCCTCCCGAGTGCTGGGATGACAGGCGTGAGCCACCACATCCGGCATTCTATGTGGTTACCGGGGATCGAACTCAGGACCTTGTGCTTGTGAGGCAGGCGCCGGAACCACTGAGCTAACCCTCCGGCCCATCACAAGAGTTTTAAAATGAGCCATCTTTTTACTTTCTCGTCACCTTCATCCTTCTCAGTGATTCGGTCTTTACTCGTGGCATTTGCCCATTTAGATCCCTCCTTATTAAGATTTTTTTAGGTGTAATTGTTACATTGTTCTCTTCTAGGGACAATTTTTGACATTTGCATTTATTTTTAGAGCAAACTATCAACAGTCCTTCAGACGGAGGGTGGTGGTGAATTTTCCGCAGCCACCTGATCAAAGTGTTTATTCAGACACTGTCCTGGGTGTGTCTGTGAGAGGACTTGGGCGGAATTAGCATCTGACTGATGACAAAAGGTTGGAGACAAGGATCTGTGTTAAAAATCAGAGGTGAGGGACAGAGATTTAGCTCAGTGGTTCCAGTGCCTGGCTAGCAAGCGCAAGGTTCCTGGTTCGATCCCCGGTAACCACATACCACCAGCAATCAGTACCACATACCACAAATGTGGGGTTTGGTGGCTCAAGCCTGTCATCCCAGCACTCAGGAGGCAGAGACAGGAGGATTGCTGAGTTTGAGGCTCGCCTGGGCTACATAGTGAGCTCAGGGCCAGGCTGAACTACAAAGCAAGAACCTGTCTAAAAAAAAAAAAAAAAAAAAATCAGTGATGCTCAGGGTAGGAATCCAGAGCAAAAATAAAAGATAGGGCCAGAGATTTAGCTCAGTGGTTCCAGTGCCTGCCTCGCAAGCACAAGGTCCTGAGTTCGATCCTGGTACCTGCATACAATGTTGGGTGTGGTGACTCACGCCCACCAACAATCAATACCACATAGCACAGTGCCGGGCGTGGTGGCTCACGCCTGTCATCCCAGCATTTGGGAGGCAGAAGCAGGAGGATTGCTGAGTTCGAGGTTTGCCTGGGCTACATAGAGAGCACAGGGCCAGCCCGAACTACAAAGTGAGACCCTGTCTCAAAAAAAAAAAAATCTGTAGAAAAGGTTCCATTATAAACAGATGTTTACTACTATGAAGGGGAAGTCTCAGGACTGCCTGATTTTTATTTCATAAATTAACATGCTTTATTTTTTTTAAAGATCATTTTGAATTTCGTTATCCCCAACTTGAACATTTTTGCGAAGGTGTGGTTTTCTCTGCACTGATTTTATCTGCAACATGGTACGTCTCTTTCTTTCTTTAAATGGGTTCCCTCGTGCAGCACATACCCCTGCACTCCTGGGGTGGGGCCGGCGCGTGTGCACAGCGCGTCCTCAGTCCTGTTTTCCACGCGTGCCCGTCGCTGCCTCTCCGGCCCGCCCGCCCCTCACCCCCTTCCTTCCTCCCCTTGTGCATGTATGCGGGGCAGAAGTAACGGCGTCTTACAAGCCCGTGCACTTGGGGTTTCCCGGGCGACTTCCCAAGGCCTTCTGGGGCAGAGCGCAGGGCGCCCCAGGTGTCCGGGAGCCTCCGCACATCGCGACCCAGCTTGCCCGCGCGCGTGGGTCTCAGCACGCTTCGCCTCGCTCGCCGGGGTCTTCGTGAACTGCCGACCAACCTCGCCGGTGAGACTCGTGGGGAGGAGGAGACACGGCGCAGGGCGTCACCAGGAGGGGAAAAGCCACATGACGCAGGGGCCGCGGTGGGTGCTGCCCAGAACGGCTGGTCTGTGGCACTGTAGCTGCCAGTGACGGGCACAGGTCTCCAAGGCACCACGTCACCCGGTGAGTTATTTCCTGCGTTCAACTTCCTCCCTTCGGCAGGACTTAAGGTCGCTGATTAAAAAAAAAAAAAATGCTCCACGTGCGCGTCCCTTCAGCCGCGGCCCAGACTCGGAGTCATCGACAGCAAGGAATTTGACCCTGTCTATAAAAACTAGTTTTTCTGGGGGCCGGAGGGTTAGCTCAGTGGTTCCGCCGCCTGCCTCGCAAGCGCAAGGACCTGAGTTCGATCCCCGGTTATCACATATAATGCTGGGCGTGGTGGCTCACGTCTGTAATCCCAGCACTCGGGAGGCAGAGACAGGAGGATTGCTGAGTTCGCGGCGGCTTGCCTGGGCACCATAGTGAGCTCAGGGCCAGCCTGAACTACAAAGCGAGACCCTGTCTCCAAAAAGCAAAAAAAAAAAAAAAAAACTAGTTTTTCTATAAAAGAAGTGATATGTTTTTCTTTTTTTATTACTACGTGTTGGCAGTAGCTGCATTTTACAGTCATCCCAGGAAGCTGGCTCATGGATGTAACGGAGCTCGTTTGTTCTTTGTCTTCAGTTCCGCTCCTCGCCGGGTCCCCTTCGCCCTTCGCGTTCCGGCTGATGTCCTTGACCCGAGTTCACGTCCACGGCAGGCAACGGCGCCTGCACCGAGGGCGTCAGGACGCGGTACCTAGTGTGACCCTCGCGCCACGTGTCTCCCTGTTCCCGCCCCTCCTCTCCCCTTCACCTGTGGCCCCCTGGACCCTTTCAGCTGTAAAGAAGGACGAGTTGGACAGATTTGTAAGAAAATGGATGCAGCCGGCAAGTACAACGTGGCGGGAAATAAATGAGACGCACGGACTTGAGTACAGTATGGCGTCTCTCCCCGTGAAGCAAAGTACAAACTGAGAGAGAATAGAGGCAGCGGGGAGGGGACAGAGGGGCAGACCTGTCCAGGGTGCTGGGCTAAGGGGGATGGAAGGGGTGGAGGGCAGGTGTGGCTGGTGAGAGCTGCGGGCACCCGGTGCTGGCGGGAAGAGGCTGGCCCTCGGTGGCAGCCGTGTCGCCATCAGGCTGCAGCCTCAGGCCAGTGTCCTGCAAGGTACCAGGGAAGCTTCGCCCTACGTCTGCGTGTGGACGCGCAGGAGGGTGAACTATAAAACACATTCCTCCAGTGGACGGGAGGGAAATAGTCAGACTGTAAATCCAACAACTTGGATGAAATAGAAAATTCTTCTAAAGATATCCAGTACCCAAACTCACACAAGAGAAACAGTCTGTGTGTGTGTGTGTGTGTGTGTGTGTGTATTTATTTGTTTGCATTTATTTATTTTGTGGCACTGAGGGTCAGTCCTCTTGCACTAAGCTACACCCCACTTTATTTTTTACTTTGAGACAGAGGCTCTCTAGCATGCCCAGGCTGGCCTTGAACTTACAACTTTTCTGCCTCAGCCTCAATATTTTAAAAAGAAGAAGAAAGGAAAAAAAAAAAAGAAGAAGAAGAAAGAATTTCAACTCATGTCTTCCACCATGTGCAAAACTTAAGTCACACTGTACCCCGGACCTGAATGTAAGTCCTCAAATGACAAAAATTCTAGAAGAAAAAAATAGAAAATCTGTGTGTGAGTAAAATGAGGTGCTCTTAGTAACAACACCGAAACTCGATGTAGTTATTGAAAATAACCTAATGATTATACATCATCAGCATAAAAGTATTGTCTTGAAATGAAGGAAAGACAAGGATATTTGAAAATCATTTCTGATAAAAGAATTTTCTCCAGAATATAAAACGAACTCTCAAAATCCAGTAAGAAGAAAGCAATCCCCTGAAATGGACAAAATCCTGAATGTGCTTTTTCACCAAATAGCAGATAAGTAAATGAAACAATGCTGCTCCTCATTAGATATCAGTAAAGCAAAGTAAATCACAATGAGCTACACACACACACACACACACACACACACACACAATTAGAATGGTTAAAATTAAAATCACTGACCACACCAAGAGTTACTAGTAGATCCTGGAGCTCCTATAGGGATATAAAGTAATATAACCTTTTTGGCAAAATAGTTGCTATTTCCTTTTTTAAAAAAAAAAAAATCTAAGTACGGGCCGGAGGGTTAGCTCAGTGGTCCCGGCGCCTGCCTCGCAAGCGCAAGGACCTGAGTTCGATCCCCGGTAACCACATATAATGCTGGGCGTGGAGACACGCCCACCAACAATCAACACCGCATACCACAATGCCAGACGTGGTGGCTCACGCCTGTCATCCCAGCACTCGGGAGGCAGAGACAGGAGGATTGCTGAGTTCGCGGCGGCTTGCCTGGGCACCACAGTGAGCTCAGGGCCAGCCTGAACTACAAAGCGAGACCCTGTCTCCAAAAAGCAAAAAAAAAATCTAAGTACTTCTCACAGAGGTATTTCCCACAAGTATATAAAGCGTGTCCACTTAGTTACAGACAAAGGTAACAGCAGTATCTCTACCGGATAGCTCCAAAATGGACCCCCCAGTGCCTGTCCAGAGGAAAACAAATTAGCAAAGTGTGGCTTAACCATGCCACAGAACCCCACTCAGGTTTAAAAAGGACTGAGGTCTCACTATACACAACAATGAGATGGATCTCAAGATAATCGCACCGAAGGAAAAAGCCAGATAAGAAAGAGTACAGTCTGTGTGATTCCACTGATGTCAAACCCCAGAAAATGCAAACCCAAGTGCCAGAGAGCCGCTCAGTACTTCCTGAGGAGGAGTGGGAGGGCACAGAAGGCACGAGAAGCTGTCTACACCATCACTACATGGTGGCGACGGTCTCAGGGTATATGCGCACACCTGTGAACACGGATCAGCTTGTGCACTCCCTGAATTCAGTGAAACCATTTTAAAAAGAACGTGTGCATGACCCACTTCTGCTCAAAAAGATGAAAGTCGAATGAAGGCTTCTGGGAAAACCCTTTGGTTTTAGAGGACCTGTGTCCCCCCCGCCCCAGCGTGAAGAAGCATGCTCTCCCCAGCACACGGGAAGCCACCCTCCAACAAGAGCCTGAGGAAATCGCTTCTAGGTTCAGGGGGAGCAGAGGTGAGTTCTTCCCCATGATGCCCAAACCTGAAGTTCTCTTTGAAGATGTCAACTACAGGATTCAGTATATTGTGTGGTGAGATTCTCTCTTTTTTTTTTTTTTTTTTTTTGAGACAGGGTCTCACGTTGTAGTTCAGGCTGACCCTGAGCTCACTATGCATCCCAGACAAGCCTGGAACTCAGCAGTCCTCCTGTCTCTGCCTCCCGAGTGCTGGGATGACAGGCGTGAGCCGCCACGCCCAGCACTGTGGTATGTGCTACTGATTGCTGGTGGCCGTGAGTCACCATGTCCAGCATTGTTGTATACCGGGGATCGAACTAGGGACCTTGCACTTGCGAGACAGGCACCGGAACTACCGAGCTCAATCTCTGGCTCTGTGGTGGGATTATTTTGAGTCAGGATTCTGTACCTTGCAGGGAAAAGCATGTCAGCCAACATAAGTGTGTTTTCATGTGAAAACCATACGGGCAATTTATACTATGCTATCAGAATGGGACTGTGGTATTTAATTAAACTCTTCTTTTTAAGTTAGTGAAGTAAAACTGTGAAATGTAGGGTGGATGTTAGCCGAACCTGCGGGTGTGTATATCAGGAAAGTTGGCGTGGAGACAAGACAGGGTCTCCATCTTCTCTCAGAACCTTCTTCGTGCTGTGAGCAACGGCACCCTTAGTTTTCCAGCCACCACGAGGCCGGCACCCTGAACCGATACCTATCACACAAACCCCACTCTTCATCTCCCAGAGTGGACGCGAGCTTCGAAGAGCAAATGGAAAGGTGGGAAACTGAGTCCGGGTCCAGCAATCTCTCCTCCCCCAGCTGCTTCTGCAACAACGTGAGGTCGGGGAGGACCAGCCGGCGTGGGAAAGGTGTGCGGAGGACCCGGCTCTGAGGTCAGCACCCAGGGACAGTGGGGGAAGAAACTTCCTTTCGGAGTCCTGCTGCGTGCTGACAGGTTGCCAGCCCACAAGCGGACAAAGCTTCCTTCACTGGTCTACACCCCACCAGAGACCCTGGCTCCTCGGCCTGTAATTATAGGTCAGTGGACACAGAGCAGGAAGTGGAAACTATCAGCCTTCCCCAGAAGGACCAGCCAGCCAGAGAGGGAAACCAGATAAACACTTCAAACAGGTGTTCAGCGAGAGAGAGAACTGGTGTGAGAGGAAGATAACTGTTTTTTTTTTTTAAAGTAGGAAGTTCATGCCAAGAAAACTAATTAAAGATTCCAGGGCTAACAGTGAAATATATGATGGATGTTAGGACTTTATTTTTTAAAAATCGCATAATAGTGGATAATAATTCCATATGTTTCAGTTATGTAGCTTAACTAAGTAAAATGAAATCAATGATGGAAATAACTGAAATATTATGTAATGTATTTTTAAAAATTAACACATTGCTTAGCTGGCATGAATGCTAGGAATTCATCTATTTCCATAAGCGAAAATTACAAGGGATAGATGATAAATTGCTCATCTTGTCTTTGTCACTGGGTAAAAAAGGAGAATTTCCTACCTATGATTTCATAACCACTCACACTGTATATAAAAATCAAACCCATTCAAGTAAAGAATTTAAAGCATCCCAACTTAATAGTATATCCAGACTACAGACAAAAAAGAAAAAAAAAATCCACGCATGGGGGGCTGGAGATTTAGCTCAGTGGTTCTGGCGCCTGCCTTGCAAGTGCAAGGTCCTGAGTTCAATCCCCGGTAACCACATACAATGTTGGGTGTGGTGACTCATGTCCACCAGCAATCAGTACCACAAAACGCAGTGCCGGGCGTGGTGGCTCACGCCTGTCATCCCAGCACTTGGGAGGCAGAGACAGGAAGATTGCTGAGTTTGAGGCTGGCCTGGGCTACATAGTGAGCTCAGGGCCAGTTGAACTACAAAGCAAGACCCTGTCTCAAAAAAAAAAAAAAAATCCACACACGTTATTGTTTAAGTCTTAAATGTCCCCCAGAAGCCATGCTCAGGACAGGGTGTCTGGAGGTGATTGGATCACCACAGCTTTAACTCATCAGTGGATTCATCTGCTGAGATCAGAAATGATGTCCTACTGGAAAGGACTAGAAGGAACAGGTCACAAAGTGTGATCTTTGGGACTGTATCTGCTTCCCGATCGCTTCCTCCCCCACATCCTGGCTCCCATGAAGAGAGCAGCTTTGCCCCACCAAGCCCTTCCGCCGTGATGTTCCTGCCTCTCCTCGGCCTAGAAACAATCGAGCCAGTTGGACATAGACAGTAATCTCTGAAACTGATCCGAAAGAAGCGTTTCCTCCCAGAGTGGGTGTTTTCTGGTATTTAATACAGTAACCCAACGCTAATAGGATGCTTCAAGAAATTAAAGATAAGATTTCTAGGAATGTAAGCAATTTATTATCTTAACTCAGGTGATGTATTAAGCAGTATGTGAGATGCGGTTGAAAGGTGAGTCGATGAACTAGAAGATAAACCTAGAAAACATACTCAGAATGCAAAGCAAAGAAGTGATGACACCAAAGATAATCAGAGACACAGAGGTAGCATGAGAAGGTCTAGCATATACCTCATTTAACTTCAATCCACCCATGACTGTATGCACTTAGGCACTGTGTCCACAGACACAGAAAGGTTAGCTGGTAGGTGATTACAAATTCCTTCAGGTATACTTTTTTTTTTTTTTGAGACAGGGTCTCGCTTTGTAGTTCAGGCTGGCCCTGAGCTCACTCTGTAGCCCAGGCAAGCCTTGAACTCAGCAATCCTCCTGCCTCTGCCTCCCGAGTGCTGGGATGACAGGCATGAGCCACCATGCCCGGCAAGTTAGTGTACTTTTAAATCATACTGAACCTGAAGTTTTTTTAAATAGCTGGACAGTAAAGATATAGCCTACAAATAAGTATTATTATATGCATTTTCATTTCTAAGAGTCCTGACGGTGTTTTAAGTCTAGCGGCCAACCAGGTACAGGAACACACCTGTCACCCCAGCACTCAGGGGGTCTGAGGCAGGAAGGTGCAGAGTTCAGGCCCAGCCCTGGTAATTTAGTGGCTTAGTGAGACCCTGTCTCAAAATTAAAAAGAAATAAAATAAGGACTGGAGATACTGTCCTGTGTGAAGGTCCCGTATTTAATCCCCGATCCACATTTATAAAAGATCAAGTCTTTCTGCTAATACACCAGCGGACAGCAAGGGTAAACGGCGTCATTAGCATGATGAGGTCCTCCAGATCTGCACAGAAGCTGGACAGAAAGTAGATCACGCCTTTCTCCTATTAAAAGCTGTGCAAAAGAAAAAGAGAAGTCTAACCTGTGATTGTTTGTGGTCATGTATACATGGTTGCAAACCCTAAATAATCCCCCGATTCCATGAAAAAAAAAAAAAAAAAGCTGTGCATACACAACGGAGCTTCACTTGTGAACAGACCTGACAACCACTTTCAGAAGCCAGAAGGCCCACGTCCGAGAGACTGGTGGTCGGTTTTGTGTTGCCTCTGGCTGCCCCCGTTCTCCGGAAGCCACTCTGGGCTGGGTGAGGTGCGGCCATCACCTGCTCCTCCAGGGCGGGGTCAGAGCTGGGGCCCCAGGGTCCCACCCCAGCCCCTAGCGGAAGCCTCCTTCCTCCGTGCTTATAGAACCCACGTCCTCAGCGCAGTGCCAGGTCCACAGCACGGCCTGACTTTGACATGCGTCCTCGGAGGAAGAGGGGTCCGGACAGAAGCCACCCTTACGCCCCAGAGGGTGGCCTCCGAAGAGCCCACACCCAGCCTCCAGGAGAAGCTGGATTTCAGGGCCTCAGCTGTCCGTGGAGGAGCTGGGCATGCGGTGGGCAGGGGCCTGGGCCTGAGCCTGACCCTCCGCACCTTTCTCCTGCTCCTTCCTGGAGCCTTTGTCCCTCTCTGAGTAGTGCTGTCCTCTCACTGTCCCTCCCTGAGCACCAGTCAGATCAGTGACACATGCGCGTCTCCTCAGACACCCTGCACTCCGCTCGCCTCTCCCGACAGGCGGCCTCCTGAGAGCTGGCTCCTCTGGCTCCGGGTCCTCTGGCCCCATCAGGTCCCACCAGGGGGCCGGTGTGCCGGGAGAGCTCAGGGCCCCGGTGGGACTTCCCAGAGCTGGAGCAGGAAGTGACCAAGGCCACTGCCACGCGCCACCTGAGAGCCGGGCATCTGTGCCGTCGCTGCACTTGGGGCTTTGCACTGATCTCTCCACCTGGGGGGAGGGCAGGACGGGCCCGCTAAGCACCCAGCCTGGCACCTGGCCCGGCAGGGCCGCTCTTCCTACCCGCCTCCCCTCTCCTCCGCCCTCAGCCCCCGGCTCCCTTCGCCACTAACATGTGAGAAGCCCTGTGCGACAAGGACGCTGCCGTCTCTGGCGTCACCTCTTCGTTTGACCTCTCAGCTCTGTCCTGTTCCTTCCTCTGAGTTCCTGGCTTTAGTTCCCAGCCGAATGCTAGTCGTTTCCACGCGGAGCCTGTTGAGTGTCACCCGTGTAAAGCCGACGGGTCACACCCCACGGACTCTCCCGCCTCCTTCCCATGCCAAGATTAAAACCTGCAGTGCCGTCTGAGGCCTCCTCCCCGGGCACCTCACGCGGGGTCTGGGCACACGTCCTGTGGGCTCCGCCGTCTAAAGACCTCTGCACTCTGCGTTTCACCCGCTGGACGCAGTTTAGCGAAGTGGTTAACGGCATGAACACTGCAGCCCGATGTGCTGGGTTCAAGTCCTGGCTCGCCAGCAACTTCCCCGGGTGTGATGTCTTAGGCAACACGAGCGACTCTCCATGTGTAAAACGGAGATACCGGTATGAACCGGTGTACACTGACTATCTGAGACGCAAGTGGCCTTACCTATGTCTTAGTGACCTTCTCATGGTTGGGACAAATACCTGACACCCACAAGTTAAGACAGAACAGGGTTACTCAGCTCACAGTTTGTAGAGGTTTTGGTCTACAGTCGGCTGCTCCAAGCCGGGGCAGCTGAGCAGAAGGGAACTGCAGAGGAGAAGCAGCTATGGCAGGCAGGAAGCCATGAGCCTGCCTTCCCTCTGTCCCTCTCTGCTCCATCCGGGATACACGCCTGTTGATCGGCGCCACCCACACCAGGGGAGGCTTCCATTATCCACACCCACAACAGTGCTAAACCAGTTTAGTAACCTCGCACCCTTCATCCCAGCACCCCACAGCCCAGACCCAGACACCTCTGAAAAACCCCACCAGGAGGCTTCAGGGGACATCCGGGTTACAAACCGTAACAACCTGTGTGTAGCGAATATCAGCCAGACGCTCACCTGACCTATTTCCTCTTCCTAAAACACAAGCAAAACTGTACGTTAGGGATTCTCGGCCTCTAGGTGGGCCATGAAAGATAAGCATGAACCTTCCATCAAAGGCCTTAAAGATACCTTTGCTTTTTCTTACCCTTTTTTTAAGAATGTTTTTTTGAGATATATCGACAGAAATACTGGCACAGTTACACTGTGTGTAGCCCAGCTGAGCCTTGAACTCACAGTGATCCTCCCACCTCAGCCTCCTGTGTGCTGAGATTACAAGTGTGTATTACCGTACCCAGCTCGCTTTTCCATTTTTTTTTTTTTTTTGAGACAGGGTCTCGCTTTGTAGTTCAGGCTGGCCCTGAGCTCACTATGGGGCCCAGGCAAGTCTCGAACTCAGCAATCCTCCTGCCTCTGCCTCCTGAGTGCTGGGATTACAGGCATGAGCCACCACACCTGGCCGCTTTTCCATTTTTTGAGGCCACTTTGCATTACCAATATTCAGCTTTGGTTTTTAAACTTTTTTATAATAGCTGTGTGTACTACTTACCCCAAATACTACGTATACACCCCGGAAGGCCCCAGGAAGTAAACTCCCTTAGCGTGAGCCTGACCAGCTTCTCCTTAGATTTCAAGGACCCTCTAAATGGAGACTCAGGCCTGCAGTCTATTTCCTCAGGACATATTTTGTTAGAAAGTCTTTACGTCCCCAGTTACACTGTCATATAATTAACTGTTGTTTATTGTTGGTTAATTCTAGGGTGCTTATCGTGAAGAAAGCAAAAATAGTATTTTGTGATTCTTGTGAAGAGGAAAACAGTACATGATCACTTTTTCACTCCTGTTTCAATGAATCAGTAGAAGTGGTCCCAGGCCTTCCTCTGTCCACTGTGACTCTCCCACCCCCTGCAGCTCAGGCCCCTGGGTGTAGAGGGCGATTTGGCCTGGCTTCAAATCCTGCTCTGAACCCAAGGCCACCTCCTAAGCATTTCCACCTTAGGCAGCTTTGTCCAATGGCTGTTCTTTAGTGAACCGATACATTTTCTTGGTTCTGAGTGGGTCCTGTGTGTGTATGTGTAGCAATGGTGTTTAGTGTGTTTTCATGCACGCAAGGCCCATGTCACTACTGAGCTACATCCCAAGCCTCTGATTTTAAAGGAAAGAATCATTCGAACCCTCCTAAACATGGGTTTATTTTTTACAGAATTTGCTCTAAGCTCTAAAACTGTGCTACGAGCTGAGAATCCAGCCCTTCCCGTTTCCGTTCTCCTGTCCGTGTTGCCAGCATGTCTCACCACCACGCGGCACTGTCCTCTTTAAAGGTTTCTCTCCAGCACACGAGGGCGGCTGGTCACAGCCAGCAGGCCCGCAGCTCCCCGAGGAGCTGGCACCTTGGCGCACTGGGTATCTGACCCCGCTGACCTGGGACATGGCTGTGCAGCAGGTGACATCACAGAGAAGTGGACAGCACGGGACAGGAATGGCCACTTCCTGGGGGGCACAGCCAAGCTGGGCAGCACTGACCACTGTCTCCTCACTCCGGTGTTAGCCCCGGAAGCATGGGCCAGAGGCACTTGCACTCGCTGAGCCTCATCAACCTCTGAAGCCCCAGGTTAAGTGCCAGTCAGTCCCTTCCAGTGCACAGGTGTCCCCTTGGGGAAGAGAACTCGGGATTCCCGGATGGGGAGGAAACGCCTCTTCCTGTCTGTCAGCTTTGCTCTCAGTGATCAGATCTGTCCTGCAGATCACTGGGACCTGGCCCCCAGACCCGAGCTTCTGTGTGGAGCGGAGGCCGCATCCTCTCTGTCTTCGTGGCCATAGACAGAGGCGGCGGAGGCCTCTCACATGCCACCTGCTGCTTGTGCAGTGGCCAGGACGTTCGCAAAGCTAAAAGACACCCTGTGTTCGGAGAATCAGGGGGTAGACGTGTCGGGAGGAGTGGACGCTTCAGTGACCTTGGGCCAGCACATCCCCAGTGAGATGAAGTTCAATTGACTTTAATTTAGAAGTTCTTATAACACACACACACACACACACACACACACACGCACACACGTGTTTAGGCCTTTGCATGTTTAAATATCCCTTTAGTCTATAGAACCATGAGTCAGGGCAGTTATCACATAGATGTTGTCCCTGTCTACACAGAACACACATGTATGATGTGACATGTATAATGTAAACCGTCATGTAACACTGTCATCACCTCTAAGCTACAATGGTGAAAGTGACACAGATAATTCAAGGCAGGCGAGGACTCCAGCTCGAGTGTGGTCCTGAGCGTGGCAAGCTCCTTCCGTTTCACCCTGGCTCCGGCAGCCCGGCTTCTAAGGCCCTCGGGGTGGTTTCTCGGCCCCGGAGAGGCTGCGCGCTCTGCAGACACACGCACTGCTGCTCTGTCCTCGGCCCGGTCCACGCTCTGAGCAGGATCCAACCCACAGGATTCTCCATGCACCATTTCCGGTTCGGCTTCAGAAACAAGGAAATCCATACGGTCTTGCGATCTGGCAACCAACCCAACCTGCTTTTTGGCACCATCAGTGCCTGAAGTTCCACTCAGAGCTCATCTGGAACACACAGTGGCAATGCCCGTGACCCTCAGAGTGGGGCGAGTTCGCGGGGACTCTGGGAAAGCAGGTCTGTACACGGTGCGGAGAAAATCCTCAACAGTAAAACCGGGATGCAGGAAAGCAAGCCCCGGAGCGAAGGAGGCTTGATTTCACCTGCTGCAGGGTTGAGTCGCATCCCCTGAAATACCTTCCAACGCCCAGCGGGGTCTTACGGGGCAGGACGGGCTTCAAATCCAGTGACAAGTTTTTAATCAGAGAAAGGAGATGGAGGCACAGAGGAGGCGACGGGCCTGCCAGGGCTGCCAGGGTCACCAGAGGACGGGAAGGGGCACGGGGTGGGGCTTCCTGGGTCCAGGAGACAGTGTGGCCATGGTGGCACCACAATTTCAGACTTGCAGCAAGAACCATGGTGGAACAAGGCCAAGCAGCATCTAGCCGTCTGCCTGGCCCCATCCGTTGGCAGGGTCAGGGGAAATGAACACCAACAGACCGGCCCCCGCTGTGAGCGCACCAGTAGGGACACTGGGAGTTTGAAGTCTAACTCAATGCTCCGCGCCAGTGAACTGTCGGGACTTGTGCTCTCCAAATAAGCGACCCTGGCTCTGCCGCTGTGGCCCCGCAGGGTCCACGGCAGGGTGGAGCGGCCCATCGTTTTATATAAAAAGACGTCCACTTCCTGAGGATAATAGTGTTGGGTTTCTAAGAACATCTCATAAACGACACACGTTCAAGTCTTCCTTGCTTTTGATCCGCAAGGATCCTCTGGATTCCACTGTTTCCAGGGCACTGAAAGGCAGCAGATTGCGGGGCCTCCTCAAGGTCCCAGGTCACCCCACAGCCAGTGAAAAGGCGCCAGCTCCTTCCCAAGCCCCCAGGATGTCCGCACAGGCCAGGTGCTCCAGGGCCTGCAGGCGACTGGGCTCCTGACCCATCCCAGATGTTTCCCAGTTAAATTACTCATCAGCTCAGGGGACAAACAGTGAGCTCCCCAAGATCTGTTTCAACCCAGGGCGTCCGGCCAGTGCCCAAAGTGTCCGGGGCCAGGGCCAGAGGCTGCCAGGTGCTCCGGGGCAGTGCCAGGCTGGAGAGGGCCTGCGGGGAGCTCCTTCCCCGTGAGCCGCTGCACCGCGCCGTCAGGGCCGGGATTCCAGGGTGGCCGAGCGGAGCAGGGCGCTCAGCTGTCAACCTGCGCGGACAGACGGGACGCGGGGACCTGAAATTCCGGTGAATCCAGGCAGATTCGGGAGAACTGGAGCCGCCAGCTGGGGAAAGGCTGCTCGGGCGCTCGGCGCGTTCGGGACCCGCCGCCCCCGCTAGTCCACGAGGCCCCGGGAGGTGGGTCCCCGCCCTCACCTCGGCCCCTCCCGAGTCCCCGCCCGCCGCGGCCCCCGGCCCCCACCGTCACCCCCGCCCCCTCCCCGGGCTTCCCCCGCCCCCGGGCCGGGCCGGACGACGTCAGCGGGAATTTCCAGCAGGAAGTGAGAGCGCGAGCGAGGCCGAGGCAGCGCCGCCGCCCGCAGGAAGAGGAGGTTTCGCTGCTCGGCGGCGGCGGCGGACGGCGCTGCCTTCCCCGCGGTCCGCCTGCCTTCGCCGCCGTCCGCGCCGCCCTGCGCGCCAGCGCGTCCCCGCCCGCCTGCGCCCGGCATGGAGGGCCGCTGACCCGACCGATCCCCGCGACCCGACCGATCCGCGCCACCCGCTCCGGCCCGGCCCGATCAGACCTGCTCCGACCCGACCGGATCCGATCCGCCAGCCCCGCCGCGACCCGGGACGCGGGCCGCAGGGTGAGCAGGGCGCGCGGGGCCCAGCGGGGCGCAGCCACTTCCTCGTTCCGGCCGGGCCGGCGGGGACGGGGCGGGACGGGCTGCTCGGCCAGGCCGCGGGCGGCGAGGTGGGCGCCGGGCACCCGGTGCCCCGAGGCTGGGAGCCGGGCGCCGCCGGAGTCCGGGGGTCCCGGGCCTGGGCCTGGGCCGGAGCCCGCGGCCTCTGCCCCTCGTGCACGTTAATGGTCAGAAATGAAGCCGGGCCTGGTACGGTCGCCGGGCCAGGCACTGGGGCCCCGGAGCTCCCCCCTCGCGCGCACTTTTTAGACACTTGATTATGTAAAACTCGGCCACAATGGCAGAGGCGCCAGCGTGACCTCTAAGCAACGCTAACAGACAAACCAAGCCTGCCCGAGTGCAAGTTTTGGGGGGGGGGGGTCTTCAAAAATGGACCCGATGGAGATGCTGGTCCCGAGTTACTAGTCTGTTCTGAAACTGAAATAGGACTGGGCTTACAGGACCTGGTCGTCAAGATTGAAGACATTTTTATGGATTTTGTTAAGCAGAGCTTTATATGGAGATTATAAAGTGATCACATCTAACCGTGAGATTTTGCGATAGAGGTCCTGATTGGGAAATGGCTGTAGTATTCCCCAGACATTCACTAGCCGGGCCACCAAAACACTCGCCAACAATCTGATCTTTGCTCTTCTACTAAAGCTGCGGATTAAGAGTTCGCCAGTTTTGTCCAGAACTCAACTGGAGTCTTGAGCAGCTTAAACTACATTAGTATTTGTTAAAGCTTTAAAAAGGAAACTGGATTAAAATTAAGCCCTTGCCCGAAGTGTGTTCCTGATTTTCATTTTGTGCTTTCTAGACATGAATCATTTTTGTTGTTTGATCCAATAAAAAAATTATGTAAATAATTTTAAAACCAAAGGGTTTTGTTTTGTTTTGTTTTGAGCTTGTCATCTTGGGTAGACAGAAACTAAAAAGAGATGTCTATGTTTCCTATAATGTTTTACATTTATAGTACATAATGAATGGACACGTGACCTCTTAGACTGTCCATAGCAACCATCGCATCTCCAAGTGGCCGTCCTTCACCTGTTCTTCGTGGGCTGTGCCCTGCCCAACACACCAGACACAAAATAAGGGACATTATGTGTAGATTTAGGGCTGAGCCGGTGCCACTTGCTGAGGCAAATTAACCACTTCTAAACTGTTCGAAAGGCAGCTCTAAGAAAGCAGCCTAACCCTGTTGGTGGCGATTTGACGCGTCTTATCGCGGTTTTGAAATGTTGGCTTTATCTTGGGCCCTGCAGTCCATGCCGAGAGCGCTTGAGCTGAGTAAGCGGCCTTGGTTTCCTAGCCAGGTCAGTGACTGCTGGGGGATCCACTCAGAAAACAGTCCTGCCCCCGTCCGCACTGCTTTGATCTTTGTGCTTCCTTTTTTACTTGTTTTTACCTCCTAGGATTGTCTGTGGTGACCACGCTGCAGGTGGTGGAAACCCAAGGAGTGCAGACAGGCAGGAGTTTAGGCTGAACAAGCTCGTTCCTTGTGGCTGTGCTGGAAGCCGGCACGAAAAGCTAAGAGTCCTGCAGGCGCCTCTGGTCACTGCTGTTAGCCTTCCAGATAATTGATGAAGTAAGTTTCTACTTTGACTTTCAGGGGTTGCTGCCGGCGGCGGCAGAGAGGCAGGCTAGATTAGGGGACTGGCAGCTGGTGGGTCCTGGGCCATCGTTCAGTCTGCACGCCCTTGCTGTTACCTGGTTTATGAGAGGTGTTTTCCTGTGCAGAGGTGAAAGTCCTGGCCCCTGAGGGGAAGTGGTGACTGCAGCACGTTCGATTAGTTTGAACTCAGGGAAAGCAAGACTGCCAGTTAACACTTTAAAGCAGTAAGTTGCACTAACCAAATGTGAGTTGCCACATGGGTTTGTTGTTGTGTGGTGGTCCTGGGGATGGAGCCTGGGCCCAGGCGTGCTCTGCCCCTGAAGGGCACCCCTGCCCGCCGTGTGGTTTCCGACACAGCGTTCAAGGTGTGGTCTTTGTGGTGGTGAGAACTGATTGGTGGACGGGCTGCTGTGTGCACAGCAGGAAGTAGATGTGGAGCGCGCAGGGTGAATCAGTTGCTCCCGGCTTGCAGACGGAGGGATGATCCCACGAGCAGGGGCTGCTGCTGGGAATGAGGGCTGCTCAGAACTTCTCCTGGTCCTGCCCCTCTGGGTGGTGGGAAGGCTGCTGTGATTGGCTGGCTTGTTGGCTCCGCTGCCTGTATGGACTGCACAAGGCAGTGGGACTGTTGTGTAAGAAGACAGGGAGGAGACGAGGCGTAGCGCTTCGGTGTGAGAGAAGTCAGCTGAGGGCCCTGTGCCCGTGCACCTCTGTAGGGCATGAAGCTGATGGGCACTGGCTTCCTGGCAGCCAGGGAGCTGCCCTCTGCAGGGTGCTCCTGCACCCGCTTGTGTCTCAGGGGCAGCAGATACATCAGCAGAGGAGCAGAGACTCGTGGAGCGGATTCCACCGGTGTCTGGGAACCACACAGGTTGGCACAGTCAGTGGTCACGGGGACATCACTGGCCACCTCAGCTCAGTGCTCTTGCCTCAGCGAGGGCTCGGCCTTCCTGTGAGATCTAGAAAGGAAGATGGAGCAGCACTCTGGGCTGCTGGTGCTGATGAGGCTGCTCCTGCCTGCCGTGGGAGGGAGGGAGGGCGTCTCTCCAGGTGCAGGCCCGCTCGGTGCCCAGCAGGGTCAGGAGACCTGGCCTTTGGGGTCAAGCGGCACTTTCGGAAGAGCTGTGAAATGGAACCGCGTTGCTGCCCCAGGAAGAATTAAAGACTGAAGTGTTTCGCACAAAAGCTGGATGAGATGTGATTGTTAATGCTAGAAACCCCAACAGTCAAGATGATGAGCAAAAATATTTGTTTAGAGTATGAATCGTACATGCTGGATTTTAAATTTTAAAAAGAAAGGTACTATTATTTAGTCCTTGTGTTTTCTGAACTAACACAGATTATAGTATCAGTAATATGTTTCATCCACCTTAATTTATTATTTTTGAAATTGAAATAATCGTATGTGTACAGTATATAGTTTAACTGCCTACTTTACATTGGCTTATTACTTTTTTTTTCCTACCATCAGACCAAAAGCCTTATTATAATCGGCTTTTATTCTTACCCGTGCTTTCAATAGATACCAACAGATTTAAACTACCAACAGAACTGGGTGTGGTGGCACATGCGTTTGTAATGTTAGAACTCTAGGAGGCTGAGGCAGGAGAATTACAAGTTAGACCACAAACTGGATAACTTAATGAGACTTTGTCTCAAAACAATAAATGTAAAATAAGGGCTGGAGATGAATCTCTACCACTATACATACACAAAACAAAAACAAGAAAAAAGATTTAAACCCTCTATAAATTCTATTTCTTTAAACTATTGAAGAAATGGAACTTTGAGGAAGAACATAAATATTCTATATGGTGTGTTTGGAAGACCTTAAATTGTAAAAACTGTAGATGAGTAATATGTATATGTTAATTCCCTAGGATGAAATATGTACTGCAGACACATACCCATAAAAAATAAAAAGATGTTTGAAAGAATCAAATCCTATCAGCTCAAAGGGAATGACATCTAATTGTATCATACTAAAGAGAAATATAATACTTAGCGTCATGTTTATTGGAACATAGTGAACATATCTGTTGAATGATTGAATTATGTTATTTTGTTTTTAAGAGGACAGGCTTTATATGAGAACAAAAATTATATGACTTCACCATGCCCTCTGTTAGGAAAGCAACCAAAACCTAGTTCCTGCTTTCTATGTATTTTATTACTAGCTAAAGTGCACTTGAAGTTTATTAGAACAAGTAAATTATTAAAAAGTGCCTCGTGCCTTCTGAAGGAAGCATTTCATTCTAAAATAGGAGTATATGAGCTGGAAAAGTGCTCGTAGCCTGAGAGTGTTACGGCGCTTGTCAAGCAAGGTAATAAAGTAATTGAAATGATCGATGATGCATGTACACATGAGGGATGGAACTTTTGCAAAGTCAGAATTTCTCTAAACTCCACTGCAACTGTGGTCTCAGTATTGGCATCTTCAGGAAGGAAAGAACCGCTTTCCGGTCCCAGGACTGCCGACACTGAAGGCCACCAGCAAAACGTGTCCCCGGTGATCACCTCCAGAGTTCACACCCCGTCGCCCACAAATCTGTGCCTCTTAAAATGATTAGACGGCAACCTCAGAAACAAGCCGGCACTCAGCGGGGTACGGTCCTTTCCTATTCTTATTTAAGTATCTTGCAACTTTGGACAGCTTGGGCCTACTGTGGTGGGGTTTGATGGTCCTCTCTCCATTGTAGCATTTTGTTTTTGTTTTTGTTTTTGTTTTTGAGACAGGGTCTCACTTTGTAGTCTAGGCTGGCTCTGAGCTCACTATGTAGCCCAGGCAAGCCTTGAACTCAGCAATCCTCCTGTCTCTGCCTCCCGAGTGCTGGGATTACAGGCGTGAGCCACCTTGCCTGGCGCTATGGTATGTGGTATTGATTGCTGGTGGGCGTGAGTCTCCATGCCCAGCATTGTATGTGGTCACCGGGGATCGAACTCAGGACCTTGCGCTTGCAAGGCAGGCACCGGAACCGCTGAGCTAACCCTCTGGCCCATTGTAGCATTTTTTTAAAAGTCCATCTTGAAATTCCGCAGCTAGTGACTACTTACTCTTGTGGACACAATTTATGAAATGAAAGAGCAAACGCTGTATCCCTCTGCAGCCCAGGTCCCTGTCCCCGGAGCCCACGCCAGTCCTGGTGGGAAGACTTCTTATTCAGTGTCACTCTGCCGCGGGGGTCCTCTCGATTCTTACCTTGCCCCAGATACCCCATCACACACTGACACACATGGAAGGTTGAAAAAGTCATTTGAAAACTCAGACACACACAGACCGAGTCTGTGCTGTTGCCAATGGAGAAATCCAGTGTTTACACACAGCAAGTGCTTCCTTCGTAAAGGTGTCACTGCTGGGAGCAGGCGGAACGTGACACTAGTTAAATAGCAGACTCAGCCGCATGCGTGGCTCCCCTCGGAGAGGGCCCTGGGCCACTGCTGGGTCAGCCTGGTCTGCAGCTCTTAAGCACAGTCCGTAGAGTGCAGCTGTAACTGTCCTGACCCTCCCCGCATTGGTCAGACACTCGGATTTCACAGGAGGCTCAGCGATTGGGCTTTTCTTGCCTGGGAACCTCAGTGGGACTCAGCCGTGTGTCTCTCTCTCGTAGACTACTCTTCACCAAGCTGAGCTAAGGAAGAACGGCACCATGTTAAGTTAAGCAGGTGAGGGTCCAGATGAAGACTGGATCATTAAAACATGATTGTTCCAGTGAATTTTGTTTCTTAAAATAAGTTATTTCAAAAATGGATTACTTATCTTATGGATTGCCATGTCTCAGGCTTATTTACCCCAGAGCCCAGGTCTGACATCCCTCAGGGTGCAGAGAATGGTGACACCCCCCAAACCCCCCTTCCCGTGGTCTGGGTGTTTATTGGTTCCCTGCCCAAGCCTGGAATTCAGTTAAGTAGTGAAAATAAATTACTTAATTGTCTTAGAAAATATCCCCTGGAAGACAAGAATTCTAGGAATGAGAAAATGACTACTTTGGGGTGTATTAACACAAATTCCTGACTCAGGTTTTATTGACATTTGAGAATCGTTGTTGGACAGCTCTTGAGTGTGGGTTTATTCTGCAGGGGTAACTCTTGGCTGGTGCTTGGCCATGAAGACCTGCTTTGTAAACTGAGTCCCTTTTTGATTTCAGGGAGGTGTGGTTTGGTGGGGGGAATAGGAGACCAGACACCCTGAGAAATAATCCTCTAGATGATACAAGCCCCTTCATGACTTAGAAAATGAAATGAAGCTAATATGGAAAGATGGGAAAAAATGGAGGGACCCTGAAGTAGAAAAAAAAATCCAGAAGTTTAAGGGTTAAATTAAGTAAGATTTAGTTTCACTATGTTGAGTATTCAGGAAAGTACTACAGGCAATATGTAAACGCACTGATTTATCTAAAATCAAAACTGAATGGGCTGGGGATTTAGCTCAAGTGGTACCGCACCAACCTTGGATGCACAAGGGCCTGAGTTCAATCCCCAGTACCGCAAAAAACAAAACAAAAAACAAAAAACAAAAAAAACTGAATGTAAGATCTGGGAAGGAGGAAAGGGTTGTGTTTTTGTTTTCTAAGGCACTCAAACTGCCCGCTTCACACCAATCAGAAAATTGGAGGAAGTGCTTTTCGGAGGAGAAGGATGAAAATGAACCAAAATACAACCAGTCCCTCACCCTGTTCCTTTAAGTCCCTTATCATTATGCTGCCAAGACACAGGAAGGCAAGTGTTATGTCTGTCTATGATGTCAAACCTAAGCATTTTTTGAAAGATTTGACCAAACAAAAAAATAGATAAAGGGTTAGAGGGAGAATCCTCTATGAAGTTGTCTTCAATGTGAACACTAAGAAAATAATCTGGAAAGTGAACCAGAAGTCTGATGGAAAAGTAATTAAATCTCTCGTAGTGGAGGAGAGGAGGAAATCCTAACAAAAGGAAGGGGAGACTGCCTAGGAATAGAACTTTTATAAAGGCCTCTCTTGACATCCAAGCTTTGGTTAATAGCAAACAACAGACATTGTTTGCACGATAGTTCCCCACACTGTAAAAAACACATTAGGAGGGTGTTGTGACTGTTTACAGATCGACACCCTTGGGAAGTTCAAGGCCAGAGCGGGAAGTGTGCCGGGAAGTGAATGTATCTGTATCTCCCGGCTGGTGTGTTTATGCTTTCTGTATGTTTACCCCGTGTCTCACTAAAGACCTGTAAGGAGCACACAGAATCTTCTAAAGGTTTCCTGATTATTTCACCGCTCATTCCCCCTGAAGTTAGGTACCCTTTGATGAGGGGTGGAGGAGGTATCCTGTTTCTCTTAGAAAGTCTTCTCTCACAGCCAAGGAGTTAGTCCAGGGCATTTGGAGAGGTTGTTTTATCTTGTGCTGAAGTAAATGGATGATTTTTGGGTAACTGCTCTGCGTTTGCTGAATAGCTGTTTAAAAGAGAAGAGCTGGGGGCCGGAGGGTTAGCTCAGTGGTACTGGCGCCTGCCTCGCAAGTGCAAGGACCTGAGTTCGATCCCCGGTAACCACATAGAATGCTGGGCATGTCTCCACGCCCACCAACAATCAACACCGCATACCACAATGCCGGACGTGGTGGCTCACGCCTGTCATCCCAGCACTCGGGAGGCAGAGACAGGAGGATTGCTGAGTTCGCGGCGGCTTGCCTGGGCACCATAGTGAGCTCAGGGCCAGCCTGAACTACAAAGCGAGACCCTGTCTCCAAAATGCAAAAAAAAAAAAAAAAGAAGAGCTGGAGGGTCGTCTTCAGGCAGCTCTCCACGGTGGGCGCAGCCCACGCGCACCCTGGCTGTTCTCAGGGTCCCGCTGTCTCCTGGGAGGGGCTGGAGCTGCTGTCCACAGCTGATTCTGCTGCTCGCCATGTCCCTGTCAGGCCAGCGTCGGGTCCTCTCTCTTGGACCCTCTGTGCCCTTCCCTGGCAAGCACCCCTCTCCCAGCACCCCAAGACCGCTCACCCCAGCTCCCCTCTCTGGTGTCCTGAAGGAGAAGCATCTTGAGGGCAGCGCTTTGTCCCCTTCACTGGTATCCACGCAGCACCCTCTATGCTTGCTGAATGAATAACTGACGGAACAAGTTCTCAAGGAGCAGGAGGAGTTCGCTGCTCTGGGTCGTATCTTCTGTGTTAAAAAGAGAGGGATCAGAGTAAATGAACCTTACTTCGGAAGCATTTTTAGTTGGAGTTCTGAGACAGGGTGTTGCTAAGTAGCCCAGGCTGGCCTCCAGTTCACCACGTAGCCTAGCCTGGTCTCCAGTTTGAACTCGCCGCCATCTCCTGCATCAGCCTCCCCAGAGCTGGGGCTGTAGGCCTGCACCCCCACACCAGGCTTGTGTGTTGATACAGTTGCTTAGAGTAGAAGACTCTGGCTTGTCTTGCCGTGCTGTCATAGGTCACCATACTAGAGCACTCCCCAGCGCTAACCAGCCGGAGGGTAAGGACCTCTCATTCTGGGCTCCCTCGCGTCTCTTCCTGACATCCAGAAGCTTCCGTGGTTTCATCTTCTCATATTTAACTGGTAGCTCATATTATATTTCTCCAAAGAAAATGATGAAAAATTTCAGACGGATATCGAATACAAAATTCACTACTTGAATTCTAAATAGATGAAGGTCTAAACCTAGCTCTGGTCTCACGATTCTGGCTGTACTTGGAGGAGGAGGAGAGAGGGCATTGGTAATGGTGTGAGTTGAATCCGTCTGTGTTACGGAGGGAATACCATGTCTAAAACTGATAGATCGAGAGGAAAAGACATGAATGTCTAATTGGAGACATGAATGGAACCTCCAGGTAAACCCAAAGGAGAATGATCCATTATAAACCGTTTGCTTCTCTCCAAAGCAAGATGGAGGGGCGGAGACAAGCCAGGGAACCTTCATTGTTTACAGAAGCCCCTCTGTCTTTACATAACAACAATTGCTTATTATTTCTTCTACCTTTTCCCCCCAGCTTTGTACTTTGACAAGCCCCACACTGGGTGGGGCACAGGATGATGCCTGTCTATACACACAGGCTCTGAAATGAGCAAATCAAACTAAGATGTTTCCTTTTGCTTTTTTTTTTTTGGAGACAAGGTCTCGCTTTGTAGTTCAGGCTGGCCCTGAGCTCACTATGTAGCCCAGGCAAACCTCGAACTCAGCAATCCTCCTGCCTCTGCCTCCCGAGTGCTGGGATGACAGGCGTGAGCCACCACACCCGGCACTGTGGTATGTGGTACTGATTGCTGGTGGGCGTGAGTCTCCACGCCCAGCATTGTATGCGGTTACCAGGATCGAACTCAGGACCTTGTGCTTGTGAGGCAGGCTCCGGAACCACTGAGCTAAATCTCCGGTCTTCCTTTTGCTTTTTTAAGCTGCAGTTCCTGAGTACTGATGAATCCTTGCTGTGTGCCAGGCACACTTCTGAGGACTGAATGTACAGCACTGAACAAGAAAGATTTTCAGAGCTTTGGAAGCTCACATCCTAGAGTGCCTTTCTGGGTTAACCCTTGTAAGCTGGAGGGTTATCAGCAGAAGCGCGCAGCTGGCTGTTCCCACCTAAGTTGTCCACACAAGGATGTGTGTGTCCTAAAGGGGTTCTCTGTATGGTCATTTGGAAAGGGATCTACAGCTGTGGACTCAAGGGTGAGAAGGGTCCCTTACGAGCTTGATTACAATGCTTGCAAGACTGTGTGTGTGTGTGTGTGTGTGTGCGCGCGCGCACATATGTGTTTATGTGGCGGGAAAGCGACACTGCAATCTTGCCTCTAGGAGAACTGTCACCATATGATAACCAAGCCTTACTGCTGGGTCACATGATGGATGAATCCATTTCTTTTAACCCCCGTGCCCAGGGATCGAACTCAGGACCTTGCACTTGCCAGGCAGGCACAGCCCCACTGCGGTACATCCCCAGTCCTGAATCCATTTCTTTTAAAACACGCAGGATGCAGGGCTTGGATACAGCTCCGTGGCAGAGCATTTGCCTCGCAAGCAGGAGGACCTGACTTCGGGCTGTAGCACTGCAAAAAATACAACAGCCAGTAGAAAGTACAGTGGACCCTTGAGGTAGGACCAGCCTGACATATGAAGAACTTGGGTTATGACTGAGATTTTAGTTTTAACTTGTGAATAAAGTCTTGAGTTAATCCTGAATGCCAGCTGCTTGTGCATTCTATATGGTCTCAGATACAGATTTAACCCTTAAAGAGTTCTGGGAAGAAGGTGCATCCTCTCTGCATCCTCTCCTCCTGTGTGGGCTTCACAGAGAAATCCTGGGTCAGTGTCTCTCTCTAAGGACACTGAGGTCGGCCTGTGGACAGCAGAGAGACTTTAAAAGCTTTGTAGAGGAGCCTGAGGCTTCCCTGACCCACTTGAGTTACAGCCCGCCCCCGGGAATGAATTGAGCTCATAAGTCAAGGGTCCGCTGTACATATTTTATGGATTTTTTTGAGGACTAATAAAAACAAAATAAAAATCCAGAATAAGTCAAGTTATATTCAGAGTCAAGAGAGCTGGATGGGTTTCTCCATATTTGAACAAAAGGATACTAATCTCTAGTTTATAGTCCATGAGGTCTGCCTGCCCCTCGTTCTGAATATATAAATACTTCAGAATGGTACAAAAGGCAGAGACCGGACATGAAAATTAAATCATTCCACGCTGTGATTTCTGGGAAAAAGTCTGTAGGGCTAGAAATTGAAAGGGAAAAGTTCAGAACACAGAGTAAATCAGTAAGAAATTCCTTTCTGTTGAGGCCCGAATGAAAGACCTCAAACTGTCCACAGCAATGGCATTGAATCAGTTTTCATGATGAGCAGAAGGCAGGCCCATTGCGAGAGTGACTTTAATAATAATGTGCGAGTCTGGATCTTTTTCTACAATCCTTGGAGAATGTCCACAGCTCTGTGCATTTGTCCTGAGCAGGTTTTGCCTACGTAGAGGTAGCAAAGACGAACTTTACTTAGAATGGAATCTGCCTTTTGATATGAATGACACTTAATTACAGTATGATGAAAAGTGTCCGAAACATGTTTTTGATCCTGTGAATGTTACTGAGCTGTGATGAGGAAGACGACCATAAGCAAAGGTCTGTTCCTGCAGGCAGCAGGAATGTGTTTAATCCCTTCAGCAAGAAATTCCCATCCCCCATGGCGAGCAGGAGTCTGGTGCGATGAGGATTTAGACATTTCTTCCAGACAGGGAAGAATGTCATATTTATTGTACTTTACTGATCCTCGGAGGCAACTCTTGCTCCCTGGCCTTAATTGTATGTGTT